>VMDR010005733.1:0-49499 GCA_007922815.1 Macrotus californicus
TGTGCTAAGTACTATGTAAGCAAATTCAAGGGTAGGCTGTAAATGTCACATAAAGATAAGAATGGATTTGAACAAGTTCTGGGCGATGTCACTTAAAAAGACAGTATCCATAAAAAAAATGGGTAAAGTGTTCCTACGATGTTTTATTAAAGTTCTATAGACCTTTTGCCTGACCTACGAACTCTCTGATAGGTTTTTATATTTTGAAATATCAGATTCTTTTTCTTTTTGCTTATTTGAATTTTTCTAATTTTATATGGTATATAAATATTATTGATGTAAAAAAATTTCACAAAGGAAAACTATTAGAGGCAACCTCATGAATTGATTACAAACAAAATTTTCAGAATTTCGTAGCTCTGATCAAAATGTATTACTTTAATTGATTTCAACTATGAAAAATTATTAAAGGAATCAACAAACAGCTAGTAACATTTTTGCCTTTTTAGTTTAGATAAGCACATTAATCCAACTTTTCAAAATGAAGCACAGGAAGAGTGCTCATTATGATGCAAAAGTAGTGTTTTTACAAGCCACAAAGTACAACGTTTAAATACAATAGGATCAGATAAGATAAAAAGCACAAAATTTCACAGCATTGTAAGCATGTAGCCTAATTCGCGCAGGTTCTATGACTAGTCGGGCACAACCAGCCAGGGCCAGAGCTCAGTCTTGCCCACACTCCTCTGGAGACTCCACCTCAGCAGCTGATCTCACGTGTAAGGATGGACGGGCACCCCCTCCACCCATGGGCCCTGGCCTGTAGGAGGAAAAACAACCAACTGGAGGGCACTCACCAGGTAAAAGCAATTTTGTGAAGTATGGCATTTGTGTCTAAGCAGAAAATTGTTTTTAAAATCACATAGCTCTTTACATAGAAAAGAGATGAAATAAAATTTTTATTCAATAAATACACCAAAATCAATTTTAAATAAAAATTTTAAAAAGCAAATAAAAGACAAACTAACAGACAGACGTGAGGGTGGATGGAGGAAGAAAAAGCCATGAGAGTTATGATTATATGTCAACTGCCAAGGAGGCAAATGACCTGGGGGAAATGGCTGGCGCTGGGCTCTGCCCCTGCGAGAGAGGCAGATGCCGGAGAAACGCAGACACGAAAACCGGGCACAAAAGTTATGTTTGTGCAGGAAGAGCAGCCGTGTAGTTTGGACTTACGCACACAGTCTCATTTGTGTTCCGGTCTTCATATGGAATCTAAGGCGAGCTGTGCGGATCTGAGAGTTTTATGTGCTGCTGAGAGTTCATTTTAAAGCTAATTTTACAGTACAATACCTATTTTCCTTCCTCCTTTTTTTAAAACACAAAAACTTTTCCAAAGGCATTTGAAGTTCTCAAAATACAAGTAAAAAACGCAGCAAGATCAGAATTAGTTCTAGATCTGTGACTTCTCAGTACATGTATACTTGATTTATGAGGAATAAAAAAATACTGTCACAAAATCTCCTACAAGATCTAAAAAATAAAATGAGGAAAAACAACTTTAGAAATGCAAAGGTCAAAGTTACACATACTTGGAATAACTGCACTTTTTAAATCCTTTAGGTTGACCCACTGAGCCATTTTTAATCAGTTTCAAATCAAGGGCCAATGTTAAACTGAAGAGGGAAAAACACATCCAGAAAACACACAATTGGTACTGATTTATCGTCCTAAGTAAAACATGCCAAAAATACCTTATCATTTTTTTAAAGCTGAAAAAAAAGGAACCCTCCATTTAAGCAATAACAGAAAAATGCTGTCTCTATTCCAAAGACAAAATGTTAAACTTTTTTAAAAAAGTGCTTGATTTAATATAATATTAATGAAATTAATGGGGAAAATGAAATGGAATTCAATTATGGATCAGCAAAGAAAATATTCTTTGTTTATTGTCTGCCTGTGTTAAGAAGAATCAGTACCTATCGCTGATAAATCATTAAAATAAAAATGCTCAATTAATCCTTATTTTATATGTAAAGGTCTGGTAGAAACTAGTCCTATCACTAGACCTTTGCTTCACAATCGAAGCAATAATGGTTTCAGAAAGCAGTCACACTCTATGAGCAGACAATTGGAGAGATTTAGTAAATCCCACTTTAGAGAGCAGAGACTAATCGGAAAACACAGGCCAGTCAAATGTTTCTTATGAACTGTTGACACTATATCAATGCGGAATCAATTGGTGGCATTTACTCTGAGTGACAGAAAAGAAATAAATATTTATATCACATAACCTATATCAATGAACCCAGGCTGAAAGCTATTTCTAACCTGTCAATATTTGATTATCTTGAAGAATCATGTCCCTTTCTTTTAATGATTAATATGAATTCCTTATTAAATCTAAGTGGAGGCTAGTGGAAAGGCAAATCATTATTAATGCTTGAGAGCATAAACCACTAAAATAAAAAACTATGCCCAAGTGTTAAAGTATCGTTAAATGTGACTTACATCTTTCATACCAAGTGTGTTAGTGCTCAGCCCTGGAATTTATGGATGCCCACACCGCGCACACTGCCGTGCTGCAGGGCAATCTCGCTCTTTCGTTACCCGGTAGCACCAACAAACTGAGGAGTTAGTAAAAGAAAAAGGTATTTTTGAAGATTTCCAATAGTGGTGGTAGGAGGGTGTTTTGTTTGCTTTTGTAAATGAAAGAAAATATAAAAGGCTAATCCTTAAGAGAAAGAAAAGGCCACCCTATTTAATGTGGGGCTATCACATTCCCAAGGGAAAGCAATAAACCATCTTCAAGTGTCAAAAATCACGGCCCTGACAATCCTCCACTGAAGAGAACCTCATAACCGAGAGCATTAAGATATTTATGATAGCAGGTTTGCTGTCAAAACACTAGAAACATTTCTGAATGTTTATTTTTGCAGTAGGAATAAACTCTTTTTCATTTTTGAAAGGGGAATCTATGACAGGTTATTTTCCATTGCCTGAGTTGAACAAATGTAGTTAAAGCTTCTTAATTTATGTCAATTTTGAAATATATTTTCCAGCTGAAGAACAGAAATGACTCATACATAAATTACAACTACTAATAAGATGTTGAAGATAAATAAATATCCTAGGCTCAGTATTTCTGCTTTTAGTCCGGTTTTGTTTCATAATGGTTCTGAACACATACAGAGTACCAGAGGGACACACATGGGAACCTCAATCTAAACAAACCGTTGACTGCTTAAAGTGAAAAATACTAGGAAAATACGATCTAAAATTCTGAGACTGAATAATTACACATGCAACGCCAGATTCCCCTCGGCTGTATATACAACGTGGAAGAACTAGAATTCACACTGTGGATGATGCTCGGATGTCAAAGCCACATCAACTCACTTTTTCTAACTGTATTCAAGGGGCTGTGTGCTGAAGAAGGAAGGCTTCCAGAAGCACTGCTATATAGTCACTGTTTCGAGGCACACAAATCTATTAGGCCACAAAGTTACAGGTGATATTAAAGGACAAGCATGAGGACCCAGCTTTGTCTTCTTGACATGCTCCACTACAAGTCCTTGATTCATGAAATGCCAATGAGGCTTGGAGAGGTCAGCGTGTGAAGGCACTGAATAAGCATCTGAGATAATTAAGATTTCAGCCTTCGAAACATGGACGGGAAGTGAACAGCAGTTAAGAAAATCAATAAGAGTCTTTTATTTGCAGTGACACAGATGTCTCAGTCAATAGAGCCTAATAGGCAGGCTTAATCGCAATGGACAGGCGCCTGCCTCCAAGGCTATCAAAGGGCTTCCTCTATAACAAACATTAAAACGCATTTATGTTGCTATTGAAGAATCGAGGACCCTGTAGGTAGCTTAATTTACCAGTGTATGTTTAAAAGCAGTACACTATTTCAGATGTGTCCATTTACTTGAACCAAAATTAGTGAGAAATAAGTGGCCCACAGGCCTGTTTTTCCCTCACTGGGCAGGTTAGGTCATGCAGCTTTAAGGTGGCCTGTCCACTAGTCAGGCCAGGGCTCCTAGAGCCTAGGAATTTTAAATGCCAACGATCTCTGGTTATCCTATTTCTCTGAAAAGCCAGTGTTAGTCTCAGGACAAAGGAACTATGCTAAGGTGAGAAAGTAACAGTTTGGTTTACTTTTTCTCCCCAAAGATAATGAAAGAAATAGTCACCTCAGGACACAGGGCCATTTCGACAGCCGTGCATGGGTTGACACACTTGTTCAGAACTGATTAACTTTTTTGAACTGAGAAGGCAGCAGGGTGTGTGCATGGTACTTCAATCTGCCGGGAGTGAAACCCATTAGCACAGTTTGAAAAACGTGCTGCAAATTGTTCTGCCAATCAAATTAAGCCCTGTAATTCATTTATGACAAGAAGGTATTCACAGACTCTATCTGTTTGCTAAGTTTACGGATACAAAAACTAGGCAGTAGAAAGCTACCACTACCTGGAAATAGTGATCTGTGACGACACCTACCTGGCCATTGGCTAGTATTTTTTTCAGTTCAGCAGAAGACTTCTTTAAGCTGAAAAGGGAAGACATAATTTTTAATGGTAAGATCGACACCTCTGAACACCACTGAAAGTTCCAGAGTAAAACATGTATATAGGGACTACATTCTTTACATCCTTCTCGTATAATATTTTTTTCAAAAGTAACTGGCCAAATGGCAATGCTATTAACAAAGAGACTGAATCCCCGTTAGTGATGTGAAGTAACAGAGACGCCTGCAGCTGAAATGACGCCAGCGTACTGCAGGCTACTTCGGTGGCTTTGCTGGGCTCTTCGTTCTGCCACCTTCGGGCAGCCTTGCCGTGGCTATTTTATGTGAACTCTTCATCTGCTAAGTCCTAAGTATTTTAACGATGCACTGTTAGAATGTTCACAGCAAACAAAGATTACAGAACTTTAAAAGATAAAATGCCTTAAATGCTGATCTTTTCCTACAGTCAGAGTTACAGTTCAATTCCTGGGAAGCAAATGTGTGGCAGAAATAACTCCTGGTGCTCAACAGCTGTGTGCTCGGGGACAGATTTCTTATTTATTCTCTCCGAACCTCAACTTCCAGAGTGACTTTCCTCCCTGTGTTACCTGTCGGTATAAGTAGACGTTTTTCAGCCCCACATCGCCCCCAAGGCTTAAAGCTCCTTGAGAACACAGACCACAGCTTACCTGTCTACACATTCCATTTCATTCCCACCCGTGAGCCCAGCCCAGCAACCCGGCACATGCTGTGTCCGATAAAGAGTGATCATTGTTCTGGTTGTCACCATATGTCGGTCACACACACCTTGACTTGGCACTTCTAATAAGTTGCATTTGAGAAAATCTCAGACTTCAAGTTTGGCCACACTCACTATTCCAAGTTGTAATCATTCTTCTTTCCAAATACTTCTTAAACTTCTGCTATGGTCAAACACAGACTACGAAGCCTTAGTCTCTACTTTCCCCAGATTTTATAAAAGATGACCTCAATCACAGTTCTAAACTTCAATAATGTCCTCCCAAGTCTAAGAATTCATGTACCTAAGCGGCAGTTAAGAATTTTGTACAGTGGAACTAAAGCTGAAACATACACCAGAAAAATAAACAACTTCCTGAAATCAGTCCAGTTAAAAAAAATAACAATAGCAGTTCCATTTACTGAGTGATGACCATGTGCCAGGCATGGTGCTAAATGCTATTACTTATTATCCTGATTTAATCCTTACAATAACTATACACCTGTGCACGAGTTTAGAGAAACTGGTCTGGGATACAGTTACTCTTAATTTACAAAACAAAACAAAACAAAAAAACCCACTAAGGTACAGACCTTGCTCAGAGTCAGTCTGCCTCTCTTAAACACATACTCTTCCTTCTGAGAAATGTTTAGATCCCTCTGTTCCCACAGATAACTCCCAATTTAGTAGATGCAATTATTGTAAAGACAGAAGTAACCAAACAATGTCTGGGCAATGTTTCTCCACACATTCCATTCTATCATACAACTTGAAATAACAACATTTTGATTCACTGCCTTTACAAAATACTTTTCATCCGAGAAACAGAATGCAATTCCTTGATCCAGCTTCATCAATCTTCTGACACCAGAGGTAGGTGTACAGGAAGCTAATCATCCTAGTTGTACAGGAAGAAAAAATCAAGACGTTTGGGAAAGGCCTAGCCTTGGCAGTGAGACTTGAACTCCACAATGATGGCCTAGAAACACCACTCGGATCAGTAGGCTCAGTTTAACGACATCCATGCACCGAAGGCAAAGGCCGATTCATGCTCTGAGGTAACAGAGGAAAAAGCTGGTTCCATTCCTTATGCCAATACTTGGTTACCAATGCCGGTGAAAAGGTATTTCTATGCACTCTGGCATTTTCTTGGTGCCCCAGTTGACATGAAATTTTGTTTGTTGGTTTGGTCACAGTGACTTTTAAAGATCACTTTTAAAATCTTTTTAAAATTTAAATGTGATGCACTTATAACCTGGTTATGACACTTTAAGAGGGACACTGAGGCAGCCAGAGAAGAGTAACAGGGTGAGAGAGGTCTAGAAATAAAGTGTCAGAAAAGCTGAATGAGTTTGGAGAATTTAATCCAGAGATAAGACCTAAAGGGCATCTATGATAGTTAATTAGTTAGCTAGTTTGTTAGTTCATTTGTTCATTCATTCATTCATTCAAGCATTACTGTCTCCTATGTCCCAAGCATCATCCCAGGAATTGGGACTTTGACAATGAATATGTTACAGTTACTGTCCTCAAAGAACACAGAACCTACTGGGGACAGAAGTGATTATAATACAACGTGCTAACTGCTACAGTGAGGCAAGCACAGGGGGGTTATGGGAATTCATAGAGGGAGTACTTGGTATAAACTAGGAAGTGTGTAATAATCAGGGATGGTTTTTAGAAGATAAGAGCTTTGTTCCTCAAAGATGACCAAGGTTAGCCATACTGAAGGCAGAAGAGGGGGTTAAAAGAGGAGGAAAGCAGGAAAGAGACAGCAGCAGATGTGAAAACCCAACAGGGAGAGAGAAGAAATGTGATCCATTAAGGGCACCTCTCTTTAACAGCAGACCTGGAATGTCACTTAAGAAGGAGCAGGAGTAGCAGGCTGGGGGAGCTGGAATGGGCTGAGGACCCCCATGTGAAGGGCCAGTGCTCACCTGCTGTGGAGGGTACGCTTCACCCTGAAGATTGTGAGAAGCAGCAAAAGGGGAAATGATGGGCTCAGAAGTCACATTAGCAAGATGATTCTGACTGCAGTGTGCAGGAGGGACTTCAACGGGGTAAGACTGGAGGGAGGAAATGATTAGGATGCTGTAGCAGTGATCTAGGGCCCAAACAACCTTTGCAGCAACTGGGGTGCTGGCAAGTAGGTGGACTCCAGATTGACTCAGAGGGCAGAATCTGCAAGTGTAGGAACTGACTGGGTGTGGGGCTGAGGGAAGCCCAGGAGGCAGGGCAGGACACTGGCAGGTCATCTGGAGTAAGCAGCCGAGTGGACACGAGAGCATTTACCAAGAGAGGAGATCTAGGAGAAGTGTGTTTAGAAGTATGGAAGAGTTATCACCTGGAAGAGAGAACAGCCCTGTTCTGAGGGCTAAACCAAATCTTTATGAATAGGTGGTAAAGGGAGACAAGTCTCAGCTCACGGAAAAGAACGTTCTAAGATTTAGCTACATGAAAACGGAAGAGGCTGCCCCAGCCAACAGAGTGTACTCCTGCCACAGACATGTTCAGGAAGAGCCTGGATGACCACCTGGCCAGGAGTGAGCCAAGCATCTAAGGAGAGCAGGAATTGATCGGGCTTCTCATTCGCATTCTCCACATCCTAGGCGAAGAGTCTCTTACCAACATGGAGTTGGCAATGGCATGCTCTTGATGAAAGTCATCTAATGGTCTGCCGATACAGTGAGGAAAATCCAAACACAAGGCCCTGTGTGATACGGCCCATGCCTACCTCCTTTTCTCCCATCACTCCTATTGCTCTTCTCCCCTCTCTCCATACCTTCCCCCAGCTCAGCACCCTTCCCTGTGCACCAGCCACACTGGCCTACTTACAAACATGCTGAGCTCCTTCTCCACCCCAGGGTGTTCACATATGCTCTCCCTTCCCTCTGAAAGGCCCTCTTCTGGCTTTGACGTGGCTTGGTCCTTCTCATCCTTCTGGGGAAGATCATTCTCCCCAGAGAGTCTTCCCAGAGCACCCAGTCTAAATCTAAACATATTCCTGCCTAGTGTGCTCTCCCTTCAAAACTTGCCTGTTTCCTTTATAACTAATTATAAAGTATAATTATTTGTATATTTGGATTTTTTTGTCCGTATGCCTATAAGGTAGCAAGCTCCAAAGGACAAGGACCACACTGTATTCCTAGTGCGTAGGATAGCACCTAATGAATAAGAAGGCACTCAAATACTTTTGAGTAGTTATCAACATGGGGCACAGAACAGGGCCAACCCAGGGTGGCATATTAAAGTCACCTGGAAGACTTTTTCAAATTGCATTCCTCCTATAACAGAAATCACTCCTGGGGTGAACTACTGTTGCTATTAGGGAGGCTGTCACGCCCTATAGGAAGGTGCTGCAACAAAAGGCCCAGAACCACTAGATCAGTCTCTGTCCAACCTGGAGACTTCATAGTACTCTGTGAATATAAATGACATTTCTTAAAAAGCCAAGCCAGTTCACTCATGTTTTTAAAATGGAATCTGAAAGAACTGAAAAGTTACCCTGCTTCTTCTCTATCTCATAATTTTTTCAACTCTACCCTCTTTTTATGCCATGACAAGATTTGACCTAAAACACCAGGGAAAGTCCTGGTTTTTCCTCAAGGCTCGTGGTCAGCCCGTGTGAACAACATCTCTTCTGGAAGTAGTGGCAGTCGTTAAATGCCCTGCGCTCTCTGAGTTGCGTGCGACAGGCGACCTTCAGTCCCCAGCCTTCGCTCTGCTGGGCCACGGCTCACGTGCTCAGCAAGCAGGAAGAGAGAAGCTGCAGGGCCAGGTCCCTGGATGAGAGCTAAAAGACCTACCTCCATGACCACAAGAGAGATGGTCCACTGGTGAGCAACCAGGCTGTGTTGTAAGACAGAATGAATTGTTTAAGAAGGAAACACACTTGAAGAGTGGTGTGTTCATAGCAGGAAAGTTGATGTGTAGATACACCGACACTATAATAAGCAATCAAGGAAGTGACTTTTGGGGAGGGGACAGGAGTGTAAAGATAGAGTCAAAAGCAGAGATTTTAAATTACCTATACAGCGAAGACCCCTGACAAACAAAAACACAAAAGCCAAAACCAAGACTCGGAGTTAAGAGGGAAAGGAGAGGTTTAGAAGGGAAAGTAGAAGCTAAACTGCATCTCAGCTGATGAAGGGCTGTGCAGACACTGGCTACAACCCTAAACCCAGGAAAACCTGGGCAAAGAATGGAAGGTTTGTGGTTTGATGTTGGCCTGTCAGTCACCAATGTGAATACACACATGCAGAGCAATCACCTTCACGGGCTCATCTTCAAGTACAGGCATACCTCGTTTTATTGTGTTTCGCTTTATTTTACTTTGAAGATACTGTGTTTTTGACAAATTGGAAGTTTGCAGCAACCCCGTGTCAATCAAATCTATTGGCACCCTTTTCTAACAGCATTTGTTCACTTTGTGTCTGTGTCATATTTTTGTAATTCTTGCAATATTTCAAAGTTTGTCCTTATTAGTGTATTTGTTATGGTGATCTGTAATAAGTGATCTTTAACGATACTGTTGTAATTGTTTGGGGGAGTCAAGAACCATACCCATATAAAACAACAAACTTACTAAATGTGTGTTCTCACTGTTCCACTGACTGGCCATTCCTGTGTGTGTGTGTGTGTGTGTGTGTGTGTCTATCCCTACCTCTACTGGCCTCCCTATTCTCTGACACAGAACCATACTGAAATTAGACCAATTAATAACCCTACAATTGCCTCTAAGTGTCTAAGAGATAGCTAGAGAGAAGTCAATGAAAGCTTCAAAGCTTCCAAGCTTCAAAGGATAGGCAGACTCTCCTGTTAGGTGCTAATGCAGCTGGTGAATTTAAGTTGAAGCCAGGGCTCATTTACTATTCTGAAAATCCTAGGGCCCTCAAGAATTAGGCTAAATCTACTCTTTCTGTGCTCTGTAAATGGGTCCTCAAAGCTTGGAGGACAGCATGTCTGTTTACAACATGGTTTGCTGAATATTTTAAAGCCTGTTGAGATCTACTATGAAAAAAAAATCTTTCCCAATATCACTACTTACTGCCAATGTGCCTGCTCACCCAAGAGCTCTGATAAAGACATACATGAAATTAACGTTTTTTCCATGCCTGCTAACACAACATCCATTCTGCAGCCCATAGGTCAAAGCAAATTTTGAGCTTCAACTCTTATTTAAGAAATACATTATGTGAGGCTATAGCTGCCATAGATAGTGATTCCCTGATGGACATGGGCAAAGTAAGTTGAAAACCTTCTGGAAGTAATTCACCATTCTAGGTGCCATTAAGGACATTTGTGAGTCACAGGAAGAGGTCAAAACATTAACAAGAGCTTAGAAGAAGTTGAATGCAACCCTCATGGGTGACATTTAGGGGTTCAAGACCTCAGTGGAGGAAATAACTGCAGATGTGGTGGAAACAGCAAGAGACCTAGAATTGAAAGTGGAGCCTGAATATGTGAGTGAATTGCTGCAATCTCATGCTACAACTGCAATGAATGAGGAGTTGTTTCTTGTGTATGAAAAGGAAGTGGTTTCCTGAGATGGAATCTCTCCCTGGTAAAATGATGTGAAGACTGTTGAAATGACAACAAAGATTTAGAATATTCCATAATCTTAGTTGACAAAATAGCTGGCAAAGTTTGAGAGAACTGACTGCAATTTTGATCTACTGAGGGTAAAATGCCACCAAACAGTAGCACACGCTACAGAGAAATCGCTGGTGAGAGGAGGAGTCAATCCATGTGGCACACTTCACTGTCATCACATTTTACGAAACTGCCATGGCCACCCAGCCTTCAGCGACCACCACACTGATCAGCCGTCAGCATCACAGCCAGACCCTCCACCAGCACAAAGACTGGGACTTGCTCAAGGCTCAGATGACAGTTGACATTTTGTAACAATAAAGTATTTTTTGATTAAGGTCTGTACATTTTTAGACATAATGATACTGCACATTTAAGAGACTATAGTATAGTGTAAACACAACTTTTATAAGCACTAGGAAACCAAAAAAATTGTGTGACTTGCTTTATTGCGTTATGTCCTTTATTATGGTGGTCTAGAACATGTTTACTAGCTGAATACTGAATGCATAACAAAGACGCCCTAGAATGCTATCAACCGAAGCAGGTGCTCCTTCTACTTGAGCACTGTGAGAGTCTGGAAGTTCTCAAGCCTGTGAAAAAAACACATTTTAAAAGGCTCAAGTCTCTAGCAGTATCCCTCACAGTGTGGGGCAATGTTAGCATGAATTAATGGAAGTTATTTTCCTTCCAAAATAGCTTCAATCCCCCCTGCAACCAAAGATACAAAAATGAGCAACATGGCTGATCAATTTAAATTTTACCACTTCACTCTTTCCTTGCTTCTTTCTGGTTAAGATACTGCTAAAAGAAGAATCACCAAGGTAAAAAAAAAGCATTAAACAATTCATAAACCAGAGCATCGAGGCATAAAATAATCAAATCACTGAATTCCCTGTATAATTTGGTAACTGTAAAAAAATCACTCCACAGACCAAAAGCAACAGTTTAACACACTGAACTTCATCTTTCTCTATGAGGTAGGTTTTCTCTCTTCAGTCAGTATGTAGCTAGGGTTACCTAACTGCTCAAGTTTCTTAGCCACATACACATTTTTTGGTCTTCGAGAGAAGAGGTGACATCTCCACAACACTTCCCCTCTCCCTAACTTTGCAGATAATTGTACGCATGGGCACACGTTGTTCACTTGTCCTTACCTATTGCTTGGAAGTGCATCTGAGACTGCTGGGCTGCTGTGTTGAGAGGGTCCAGCCCGGGTATTCACCTGCAGGTAAAGAAAGACTCTGGATCAGTTTTGTGTTCTGAGGATACAGTTCCAATTAACCTATAATTTGCCACAAATTTCTCATTTCACTATGAAGGTTAATTAGCTTGTTGCTAGACAGACCCATGGTTCGAGTCTATTTAGTATATAGGTTACAGAACTATACAACCTGTATATTACATAATACTCCATCACTGTCACTACTCAAATAAACAGTGCTGGAAAAAAGGAGAGATAAATAGGGAAAATTTTCAATTCATTGTCTAGAAATGAGCTCAACTCTAGAGAAAGTGTCTTAGTGTTTTGTTTTGTTTCATATGCAAAAAACCAAGCCTCATACGTTCAAAAAAGCACATTAAGAATACATCCAGGGGTTTGCACTGAACCTCCAGACGCCATATCTGTCCAGCTCTAAAACCAAGCAGAATACCGTAGAATGTTCCATGCTCACTAAAAAATGGAGCCCAAGTAATTAATTATAAAATGTTTGAATCTAAAAGCCAGCTTTTCTTTCCAATGTAAAGCCTTAAACAGAAATCCAGAATTCAAAATACACAGAACTAAAAGACATTAAATAGATATATATGTTTTTAGCATAAATATGTCAAGAGATGGGTATTCTGTATGCATTATGCGTATGTGCTTAATTAATCACTGAAACGAAGTCTATATTTTCACTTAAGTAAATCTTTGGGGAGACCAGTACCCAGGATCATTCTGAAGAAACAGACCAACAAAACAATTCCAAATAATAAAATACATGACAACAAAACCCCTGTATCCAAACATATACACATATTAAGCATCTACTACAGAAAAATCCACCTCCACCTTCCATTTACAAAAAAAAAGCAAAAGCAAAAAAAAAGGATCGCTTGTCAGAGCTTGAGAAAGTGCAGTTTTATTTGACATTTCAATAAGTGGAACACAGCATTACAAATCCATCTAACTTTACTGAAACAATTATTGAAATTCGTACCTTCAGGCCATGTATGTTCCGTTCCCCAGGAGGCTTGCAGGCTGAAACAGTAATTGACTAAATTGTAGAACACATCAGGGCCATTTACAAATTTGCTCAAAATGAATCGTTTAAAAAGAAATGAGGGTGACACCAAAATTAGCAGAGAGAAATGATTGAAAAGTGGCTCCCAAGACCCAAAGAGGGAATTACGAACCAGGGTTTTTAACTTGCAGGAGTGAGCGTTTATAAATGCAAAGAGCTCCGACACCACCGCATATAAATTCCAATTTCTGCTTAAAACATATAAAAATCAAGTTAACTGAGCTACAATGATTAAATTCCTTTCATAATCCAAATTTCTGCAACTTTTCCTCACTCTATTACATTGTGTATCCGCTGTCACTTAAACTACTTTGAAAATCTCTAGGTTTTTTGGGGGGAGCAGAGGAGTGGGGGCGAGGTCTTTTAATGCTAAAATGATTGTTAGAGACTCTAAGATGGAACATTCAAGTCTGAACAGTGTTAGTGTGCACAGCAGTCAGCAGTCAAATTTATTAAATATGGAGATATCACTAATTTTACTACATTTCTTGCAAATCTTGACATCTGGTAATATTTAAGTCTAAAGATAAAGCAGTGCCAAGAAAAATAATATTAATTTCCTGACACCATACTGAGTTAGATGTTAGTATTTTTCCAATTCAGCAAATGTTTCTTCATCAAATGTTAAAAGTACAAAAGCTTCCTGCCTGTGTTACAGGCTGCTTCCATCTGAAAACTACAGTGCCCTACATATTATATGTTAAGGGTCTGTCAATTTTGATGGATTGTTTGGGGAAGGATGAATTTGATTTTTTTCTCCTCTCTCAGATGTACATGTATGTTTCCTGTTTCTGACAACAAGAAATACAGCTATTTAATAACAACATGTAAGTAATAATTACAAAGCCCATCAGCAGCTTTGATTTTGTATATTTCAAGTGTATTCAAATTTATTATTTTCCTAGAAAATATATTTAAACCTTAACAAAGAATTTTTGTTTTCTTAAAATACATTAAAATTACAACTTCAAATATTCTTTACTTAAAATGGAAATTAAATTTTTGAACAAAACAACAGTCACATACATTTGATGCTCAGTCCTTGGGGGATTCGTAAGACTACATTTCAGAGTGTTTTCACTGAAGTACCCAGTGAATTCAAAAAACTTCATTTAATAAGAAAGGGGCTAACTAAGGAATTAGAGACAGGCATCAACCCTTTTTTTCCCCAACAGTGTGGTGGCTGCTGAGGAGTGGGGGTGTGGGGGTGTGACTAAATGGTAGTGGGGGGAAAATACAATAAAGATGGAATCAACTCATCGTTCACCTTAACTTCTGCCTCTTTCCTCAACTGGCTTCTTAAACCTTTATAACTGAAAATCTACGCAGCATTCAAAAACCTAGTACCTCCTATTCTGAGTCAGGAGTTACTATAAAGCTAGTAAATTTTCATGCTTACTGACATTTAACATATTTTTTAACAACAGAAAGGACTCAGCCATGAGCTAGGAGTTGCCACCCAAAGCCACCTGTCCTGCTTGGAACGCGGAGAACATATGAGGCTAGAACAGGAACTTCACCTCCTATCTTTCTCACTTACTCAGACTAGATGCTCTTTTTAACACGGGCCTGACCACGGAAGGTGGCCTGGGGCCTCTAACCAACTACGCAGACCCTGTTAACATGCCCAGTGTGTCCATACCCTACCTGCACAACTTTGCATCACCTCACTTATCTATATATGATGTAGGTAAGTAAGCAAAAAGCAAAAGAACATGAAAAACTAAAAAAGCTATACAACAGCATGTGCAAACCCCCCCCCAACCCCAAAAACCATAGGGGAAGAGTGATTGAGTCTCCTAGTTTTAAAAATGTAAATTTGGCTTGGAAGAACTTTATTTAACAATTTATTGGAGCCTGATGGGCTCTGCGCCAGGAATACGTGTGACACCTCTCACTTACTTCCTTCTTTTTGGGGTCCTGTCCCGGCACTACTCTTCTCCAAACCCCTCCGAACCACCCCCACGCACACCACTGATATTGTAACTTACATGTCCTTCTACTCTCAGCAAATTATATTTTAAACACAATTCTTATTCAAAGGGTACACTAACCACTTGTCAGTTGTGTAATTCTGAAATTACTTAACCTCCCTGAACTTCAATATTCTCACCTAAACAATGAAAGCAATAATACCTAATAGGCAAAACCGTTGGGAAAGTTAGAAATAGTGGAACTTAAAGCAATATTAGTACCTGAGCAGAGCAGATGTCTAAAAATGGTTGTCATTACCATGGGAGGGGGACAATGGCACAGACAGTGACACTGAGACAGGCAGTACCACTGATGGGGACTGCTCAAAAAAAACTTGAAAAGATTTTAGATATAAAAGGCAAATATTTTATTGAAAAATAAAAGGCCCACAGCACTGGGCCTATAATTATCCAAGATACTGTACCAGGGTTTGCTATAACAGCAGAGCTATACGATAATGCCATCAAGTAGGGAAGCAATTAATAGAAATTTTTCAGCTGGTAAAAAAAACATTCCTTGTGGAAAAACAATTTTGAAACTTGACCAAATTCTCCAATCACTAAAAATATTACAAAATAATCTGCATCCTTGTTATTGGCCTAATATACAAAAGTGGCAACATTTCTTTTTCTTTTTTTTCTGTTTTAGTTTTTAGTCCTTAGGTGCAACAGACTTGGATTAATCATAATCCTTGTTCCAGACACAGCATCAATGGCCCAGTTTTATCTACTTAGCTCTTTAATAAGTTATTGTTAATAATCTACTAAGTGCTCCCAGTCCCACTGCCTGCATTAGTGCTAGACGAGCGGCGCTGCTCTTGAACCCAGATCTCGTTGGCTGGCCCAGTCAGCGCCTTTGGAGACTCTATCAGTGCAAATAAGAGCCTACTGGTTAACTGAGCCATTCAATCTTCAGAGGGGCACAGGTAACGAGAGTCTAGAATGTTTAACTGGAAAACTCATGCCATGATTATTTGTCCAGTATCAGCTAACAAAAGTAAGTTTAACCTTTAATTATTTCAGTTAAGTTATTTCTAGAAGAGTTACTTAGAGAATTTCCTTATGTGTTCCACCAGTTAGAAAACGGGGATTCCAAGTGGGACAATGAATAATGGGTGAAAGACTTAGCGGCTTACATAATTAAGTGGTTCTTTTTCTCCATTATTCAGATTTTGAGGGAATGTTTATATACCAGGGAACATTCATATCTGATATAAGGCTAGTTAGTGACAAACCTAAAAGGGAAAAAGCACATTATTTGACCAGGTGATTCACCAAGACTTACCTCAATCAGCTTATATTTTTGAAGACTTAACGATTAAATCCCCATTTATGGGGACTTCCCCTTATTTAGAAAATGCCACTCCCCGAAACCAAGCACCAAATATTCTATCAAAGTTCTCTCCTACGGCTCCTTGGGAAACCGTGGCTTCTGTGCGAGCTGAGAGCTTCTCCACAGCAGCAGCTTCGGCTGCAATCAGAAGCCACAATTTACAAATACCCAAAATTAAAGTCATTCATTTGCCTTGGTTTAGAAACCATGTGGAGCCCCAAAGAGTTCTTTAAGCGAATGTAAGTATGTACTTCAAAAACGAAAAAAACCCAATCTAGTTAGTTTAATTTACTCTACTAAATTAGATATGTTATCTGCCATAACTATAATATAGCCTGCAATCCCCATGACAATGAACGCTTCTTTTGTTTTTTTTCCAAATTAAGAGCTAAACATCATGCTATGTGCATTTAAACCTTTGGAAAACGTAACTGTTGATGAAACAGCTTACTGGAATAATCATTGTTGATTAGAATCTGTTCAACATTACCTCTTGGAAAGATCTGCAGAGGCTCTATTAACTGTCCATTTACTTGCTGTTCCACCACCGTGGAGTAGTACTGCGAAGAGATCACAGAAGGAGGTTACTCAGTAACGTGTGAACGCTGGCACGGGCGCTCATGGGTTGTCTAACTCACAGGACTTTTGAAAATTGCTGGTACATATAAATCAGCCGCGAGAATACTCTGCCCCCCGTTTGCACATTAAAATGACTACAGTGAATATTCAGTCCTGAAAGCCCGGTGCCGTGTTAGCCTCCACACCGTCCTTTACCTTTAAAAGTGCAACTGTTGATTAGGACTTCAGATTAGTATTTGATCTGGAGAAGTACTTTGAAAATGATATGCATTTTTTAAAAAACACAAAGCATTTTAGTGGAAATTTCTCAAATTGCCTCTTGTTCTTTTTCCCTGGATTTTGGGAAGCATAATAAAGATGCCTCACACTTAGCTTGGACTTCTCTGCCAGTCAATCACACATACTCACATTTGTGTCTAAAATTCACAGATAATGGAAATCTAGGTCATAGAGACTGTGGAATGAGCAAACAAGACATGATCCATCTAAAGAGGATAGGACAGCCAGAAAAAAGGCAGCCCAGTTTCAAGCAAACATACCTTTTATACTTTAATCTTATAAATACTTCTGTACAGATCAAATTTCACTTTAAACTTCTGCACACAAAGAACAAAGTCCCAAGTGAAAAAGCTTTCCCGCTCCTTCAGAAACACTTGGGAGGCTGTTCTGTAGCCTGGTTCCCATTCTCCCTAATAAGCTCAGCAAAGAGCCTGTGTCCCCCTAGCCTGAAGACCGCTTCCGGGCCCCTCCTTAGCACTTGACTAACAACAAAGTGAGGCTCTTGGTGGCAAAACATCAACAACGAAAACCGCTGGCTTCGTGTTTGAGGGGCTGTCGCCGAGCAGGACTGCCCTTTAACCTTGACTGTTTTTATATTAAGAGCCCACAGATGTAGTAGTAAATGTTATGTCTACTACTACACTTTCAGAAAATTTTCCTTGACCATTGTTTGCTGACACTCTTAAGTTTCTTTTTAGAAGATATGGACATAAACCTTATGGCTCTTAAGTACTTTATTACAAGATCAAGTTTTTTTCTCTTAGTAAGAAAGAATTATTTCTACATCATCTTCAAAATCATGAGTTAATAAGGCTAAGGCTCTTGGCCCTAAAAATAAAGTGAAGGTGAATTTTTGATAGACACAGAGGACATAAGTGTGCCCTGCTCTCCAAGGGCTCCCGAACTGTAAAGGAGACTGATCCTCTCCTTCCGTGTATGTAAAAACTTACATACACACCGAATAAACATATGTGGTGTTCTCTGGAATACATTCTAAGGTGCACGTCTTTCAGGAGACTCTGTTTCTTAAAGCCACAGAAATACAGTGCTCGCCATTACTCAAACAGTGATGACAAGTAAATGAAATATCAATCATGCAGGCTGTCAACCTTTTGGGACAGCAATAACTGTTAACAAGTAGTCTGGAAAAATTGTCCGAAAATGACTTGTTCCCGGCACACCAGTGTTTGAGGTTTCCATGGAAAATTAAGATGCCAGTGGCTATTTGGAACATTGCTCAGGTATTCTTTTTAATGGAAAATTTGCCGGTTATTGATCCACAGCATGTACCCCCTTGCTTCTGGAAGGCTGCGAGCAACTTTCCAATCAGTGGCTGTCAAAAAAATTACTGCCTTTTTATACTGATACAAGACAACAGCGGTGGTGGTGTTCGCCTATAGTTAATGCTTTTCTTTAATTAACTGCTATGTACAATAGGTTAGTAATTTCAGTTACTACTTCACCACAGTCCTAAAATCAAAACAAATAAAACATCCTTATGCTTTATCTAACAAATTAATTATAGAAACTGGTGCTTGTGGTCAAGGCTGAAAACAAACAACGTCCAATGTAAAGGGTCAGACAGGGGCAATGCGTTTTTTTCCTACTATAAAACCTTGCATGCATGAAATTGACCTGTTTTCCAACTTTATTTATTTACCTCACAAAATAAGTTTTAAAAAATGGTTTCCCTTTGCCCTGGCTGGTGTGGCTCAGTTAGCTGGAGCATCATCCCGTAACAGAAAGGTTGTGGGTTTGATTCTCAGTCAGGGCACATACCCAGGTAGTGGGTTCATTCCCCAGTTTGGGCACATTTGGGAGGCAACCAATCAATGTGTTTCTCTCTTATAGATGTTTCTCTCTCTTCCTTCCTCTCTTTCTGAAAGCAATGAAAAACAAATCTTCTCGAGTAAGGCTTAAAATACATGTATTTTAAAAGAATAGTTTCCCTTTCATTTCAGAACTCTGCCAAATCAACTGGTAAACTATATATGTTTTTATAATCATTGTAAGAATTTTTTAGCAATCTATAAACATCTCTTTGTACTATATAATTAACTCAGTCACTGTAATGATATTAAGTATGCCACTTGCCAGTTTCTCTAAACCAAGTAGTTAGGATTTGTATTTTGTTTTCTACCATTCTTCTAAACCCAGGGAACATTTTCTCCTGCTGAAATACTGGGTTTGATCTGTGTTTGTATTAACAGAGAATCTGTGTTCCACATACTAAAGGACTTCGCCATCAAGGACAAACTACAAAGGGCAGTAATTAAACCCGTGGCACGGGCCTACTTCAGGCAAATGACCTCTGAGGAACTAGCCTGGTGAGGATCAGGGGGCCACCAACAAGGCACCAGGCCTGGGAGCTCAGGCTACTGCTTACATGGCCCTCCCTAAGTGGCAAGGATAAAATGCGGGGCCACAAAGAGCATCTCCAGGAGCAGAGAAGTCCTGAGGGACCACAAGGCCTATGCTGCCCAGTAAAATGAACAGGGGACTGGAAGGGTTAGAGGGCTCACACCCAGGCGTCTCAGTACTGGCCCTGTTCCAGCACAGGACCTCAGCGAGGAAACACTGCCCCTCAGTTTCCTCACCTGTAAAATGGGGAAGATGCCCATCCACGGGATTAATGTGGGACTTGCATGAGAAAATATTAAGGCAGCACTTAATAAGCTGCAGATATCGATCCTCCCAATGTTTTTATGTATTCTTCCTTGAAAGGGATTCTTTCCCATTTTGTCCCAAATAGCGATAAAACATAAACAATGATGACAAAGGCTTCTACTAGACAAAAACAAACTGAAAAACAACGAACCAACAAACAAAAGCCTCAATCTTGTACACCAAGATGCTTAACATGGTTCAGACAGAAAAGTAACACAGTGAGCCATTATAACATTAATGAAGTCATAATTTGAAGTTACCTAAATAACTTCCTGACCTTATTCTCTATAATCCTATCTTGGTTTCATTACCCCTAATACAAATCCCTGCACATAGTAGGTGCATGATAAATATGTAATGCCTGAAATGGGGTCCAACTTGACTCTGCCACTTACGAACATGTAGTGGCCGTCAAAAACTCATTTAACCTCAGTGAACCTGAGGTCCCCTCAGATGAGAGTAAAGAGGTCTATTCTATGACATATGATTAGCGTGAAGCTCAAAATGAAACGGCAGCAATAGAATCAGTGAAGGCACGCTGTAGACGGTAATGCATTATTAGTAGTTGAGAAATTAAAAAGTGATCCACTTAATACTGCAATAACGTTAAGCACAACACTGTTTGAGAAGTGCATTTAAAAATACAGAGAGTTATATATAAAAAGTGCGCAGTATTCTGCTCAAATTGCATGTATCAGCAGCCGCTATAAAATGTGTTTTCTGCTGGTGTCCCTTGCAGAATCCGTTACATGTAGTAATTGCAGCAATAATCAATAAGCTAACTGACTAAAAGATTAATCAGTTTTGTGATTGCTAATGGAATCTCCAGAACCAGACTCAGATTAGTTTCAGAGCCCCTCTGAGATGTTCTTCAAAATCCTTAAACAATTTTAATAAGGATGTGACAAAATTTAGCACAGTTATCCAAAAATCTAATTAATTTGAAACAGAGGGCCAGAATCAACTAGGGGATAGCAAGTACAAGTTTTGGCTTTGTTTTGTTTGCAAGTTTATCAAACAGTATTCCTATTTGTTGTGAACTCAATTCTAATTCTAACAGCATAATTCAATCAGTAATGACAACATTTCTTTCTTCGTGGAAATCTGCCACGTGAAAAACTTGAGTTCCAAAACAGCAGTCTGATTTTACAAGGCACAGGTTTTCTATTAAGAGAGTGAAAGGGGAGAGACAAAGAGAGAGCAGCGCACACAGAGAAATGACCCTCACTCATTGAGTACCTACTGTGTGCTAGGCTCAGGACTACATATTTACTTATTCATTTCGTTTGTCACAACCCTATTCTATTCTAAGAGGATCATCACTCCTACATTTCACAGACAAAGCAAAGGTTTTATCAGTGAATCAATAAAAACACTTCGAGAAGGACCCCCGTCCCCCATCCACCATGAGGATGAGGTTTCGGATTAAGAACAGGAGTCCAGCCAAGCTGTGGACTTCTGTTTCTTCTCCTGAGATGTGGCACCCCTAATGGGCCTGGTTGGGCAAAGGGGGAGGCAGGACTGTGTGTGTGTGTTTGTGGGTGTTTTAAAGGGACTTTGGGGTTTAACGGCAACATTCCGCCATTACTCTAAACCTGTATAACTATGAAAAAATAGTTCCTTTCCTTTTAACCAAAAAGAAAAAGAAAAAAGAAAAATACTTTTTTCATTCTAGTCCATGCATTCAGAACATGAAATGTTATGTTTACCCTTTAAGAGCCAAAAGGCAAGTGATCTCATTATTTCTCACCCCTCAAAGCATTTAACTAAATGAAGTGAGCTACTGGGTGGACTGCTGAGCTGGTGAAGACTTGGCTTCCTCATTCACACCCTGTGTGGGTTGGGCCATGTCACCTGATCTTCCAGAGGCTGGGATGCAGGGGCAGCAAGGCGCAATGCAAAGATCCCTATACTGACAAGGGACCTCTCCACCTCTTCCTCTTTCTCAGTGACTCTCTGGTTTTCCCACCTCCCTAACGGCTCTACTCAGTTGCCTACAAGTGGTTTTTTCCCCACCCCTCCTTTAAGTGCTGGAGTTCCCCATAGTTGTTCATCAACCTTCTCTTCTTATTTTAGACTCTCCTTAAGTTAACTGCAGCCACTTCAAAGGTTTCAATTACCAGAGGAGTCATTGAGACTAATTAGGAGCTGATGAATCACAAATCTTTATTTTCAGCCCAGATTTCTCTCCTAAGATTCAAAACACACCCAATTGGTTGTGCAAAGGCTCTTCGAATTCAACAGGTCCCTACCTCTCCCACCCCTTCTTCATGCCCTAGACCTGTCTCCTGCCACCTAGGTTCACCATCTCAGTAAATGACATCACAATGACCTAGTTTTCCAAATCAGGTATCTGGAAGTTATCCAGACCATCTCTCTTCCCTTCTTCCCCACACTCCTATTAACTCTGCATCTTCTCAAATCCCTCAAGCTAGAACTCTTCATGATCTAGCCCACCTTCCTGCCCAACCTCATCTCATAGCTTTCCTTCCCCCCTCACTCACTGCCTACCACACTGAATCACAGTAGCTTGTCCTGAAGGCACCAGGCATCCTTTCACCGGAGCCTTTAATTGTACTGTTTTCTCTGCTCAAAACACCCTTCCAAGTCCCCTTGTCATGGCTTACTCCACCTAGGAATCATCCTCTTCAGGAAGGCTTCTCTGTCCCTAAAGCCAGACCAGATGCTCCTTCTTTGTAATGCTTACACTTTTTATAGTATTTATCCCTCAGCCTGGTAATTATGAGCTTTTCTCATCCTCCCACAACGAGCACTGTTCCCTTTGGTGTTCAGCTCCCTGACTGGACCCTGAGCTCCTTTAAGGAACAAACTGCGCACGTGTTCACTGCACCTCCACCACCTAGCACAGTGCTGGGCCAGGCAGCTGCCCTCCCATAAATATTTACTGCATGAGAAACGGGCTGCACAAATAAGACGACGATCAAATCAAGGAGTGAGTGACCTCAGGGACATTTACTTTGTCAAGGTGTGACCTTGACAAAGGCATGCAGTTTGTTTGTGCCTCAGTAACCTCAGCTGTAAACATGGGAAAAATACCTCCCTTGCTCACCTCATAAAGGTGTTGGGAAGATCAAAATCAAAGGAGCTGGTATAGAGAAACCTTCTTATAAGGTACTTGAAAAAACCTGGAAGTAGCACAATGTATGACTCTCCCACTTCCGAGTAACAGTACACAGAATAAGGTGTTTATAACAATTGGGTGACAGAGAAGCCACTACACGAGGTTACTGAAAGTTTTAGACCATGCACAGAATGAAACACAAGAATTTAAGTAATTAATTTACGAAGGCTGAGACAGTATCCCTTCCCTTTCCCTCAATCACTACAGTACTATATATAACAAAGTACATAAAAGGGGTCTTATAAGGAACATTGTTTCTTTCTGAAAGTTCCTCAAGGGCAGAGACCATGTCTCGTGTATTTTCTCTTAACGTAGAGGTATTTATTAACATGTGGTCTATATGAGCCTTAGGAAATCCGTAAGTTCCTAAAGTTATCCTGAAATGTCACACTGTGTAAATTATCTGGGAAAAGAATAAACAATTTGCCACATTTTCAAAAAGGTCTGTGTCCTCCAAACCTAAATAGGTACTGCCATACAATGCCTACCGCTGCGCCTTACACATAATAGGTGCTCCCCAAATGTTTAAGGGAAGGAGGCAGATGGGAACTCATAACAGACGTGATAGCCACTCTCACTGGCCGTACCGTCTAAATTACTCAGTGGCAAGCCTTGCCTATCAAAAAAGGTTTATTTATTATTCTATACATTTATAACAAAACAGTTTCCTAAATCTCTCCTAGCATGCCTTCTAACAGACAACATAATTAGCACAGTGTTTCAACTTATAAGGAATAGCATGCTGGTTTTTTTCCTAACAATGATAAAAGTTTCAAATTCCTGTTTTGTCAATACTGCAAGCATACCCCATTATATGTAGCTCAGTCAGTAATTACAGCAATAATCAATAAACTAACCAGCTATTTGTAGTCCATAGTTAATTTATTAGTTTTCCCAGTGAAGAACCCAACAATCTTAACTCTGTCAAATAACTACAAATTCAATTACAACACTGCTCAGATGTGTCATCTGTTATACCTTCTTTCAGTTATTTTTTATACTTTACATTAAGAGGCTTTCCCTCTGTGATGCTGACCTTTTAGGAAGCACAAAACTGCTCCAGTGGTTGAAAACAGCATATGAAGCCAATCTATTTTGAATACCAAATTAATAGCAACAAGACTTACCCACTTACCTGGCTTCAGGTCACCCCCGCCGCCCCCCGCCCTCACTCACCTCACTGCCCCTGCAGAGGTAACTACAGTGTGTGTATGTTAAATGACCCTAGACCAAAGAGCCACATGTGGTCATGGATTAACTAGATGATGGTAAAAAGCACAATGAAAAGTCCTCAGTGAAAGGTCGACAGGGAACAACTCTGGGGCCTGTGTATAGGCTGCTGTTATTGGATAGATGTATTTATTAATGATTTGAAAATGAAAAAGACAGTAAGTTGGCCAAGTTTAATGACAACACTATTTGATTTGGATAGTAAAACCATAAAGAATGTTGGAGAGCTCCAGATGGTCTTAATAGAGGTCCAGGCAGCCAACAGCAGATGACATTCAACTTGGACAAGTTTGAGGCAATGTGCGTGTGCAGAGGAGTTTAAATTTGTATTCAGCAATGGGTCCAAAACTTGCAGGATCCTCTCAGCTGAAGCTTTCAGAGTCATCAGCACAGTTAGCCTGAGGCAGTGACTACACTAACCTTTCACCTATTGCTAGGCTGCAGCAATTCTGCTAAACTTCTGAAGTAGAAGTTTAAATGGTAGCTTCAGGGAACCTGCCACTTAAATAAAACAGGACCATCAGGCCATGCAGACAGCAGGCCAAATGGGACATTGCCTTACAAATAGACTGCTTATTTAGCCAGTTCCAATATTGCTTTGATAAAGATCCTGCCTACTGCTAACCTGATATTAAAAAAATAAATCAATCAATCAGTTCTGGCCAGTGCGGCTCAGCTGGCTGGAGCATCATCCTACAGACTGGAAAGGTCATGAGTTGTATCCCTGGTTGGGTGCAAATGGAAAGGCAACCAATTGATGTTTCTCTCCAACATCAATGTTTCTCTCTCTCTCTTTCTCTCTCTCTGAAAGCAATGAAAAAATGTCCTTGGGTGAGGGAGGATTGCATGAATGAATGAATGAATGGAGGGAGGAATGAATGAATGAATGGAGGGAGGAATGAATGAATGAATGAATGAATGAATGAAACAAGTCTTGGTAAGGATGTGAAGAAAAGGGAACCCTCGTGCAGTGTGGGTGGGATTATAAATTGGTACAGCCACTATGGAAAACAGTATGAAGGGTCTTCAAAAAATTAAAAGTATAACTATAATACAACCCAGCAATTCCACTTCTGGGTATTTATCCAAAGGAAAAAAAAAAAACTCTTAATTTGAAAGATATATTGACCCTTACGTTCATTACAGCATTATTTACAATAGCCAAGACATGGAAGCAACCTAGGTGTCTGTGAAGAGACGAATTGATAAAGAATGTATGATATATTGGGTTGGCCAAAAAGTCCATATTGTTTTTTCATAAAATTAAAGACACATTTTTCATTTTTACCAATAACTTTATTGATTTGGATATTTTGAGTATGTCAGCTATCTCCCACATGGTAAAATGTTGATTGTTCTCAATTAATGTCTTGATTTGATCGCTATCAACTTCAACTGGCCTACTGGACCATGGAGCATCATCCAGAAAGAAATCTCCAGCACAAAACTTTGCAAACCACTTTTGACATGTTCTATCTGTCACAGGACCTTCTCCACACACTGCACAAATCTTTTTTTGCATTTCAGTTACATTCTTACCTTTCTTGAAATAATAAAGCATAATATGCCAAAAATATGTACTTTCTTCCATCTTCAATTTTGATTAAGTTTTTGAATGCACGCTGATATGACAGCTACCGCAATACAATCTAACAATATTGTTTCAAACAAAGTTAAAGACCACTGAGTGCCACGAGAGCCATCTTACGGAAAAAATCAAATGAACTTTCGGGCCAACCCAACAGATACAATGGAAAATTACTCGGCCATAAAAAGAATAAAGCCTTACCACTTGCATCTACATAAATGGACCTAGAGGATATTGTGCTAGAGGAAATAAGTCAGACAGAAAAAGACAAATACTACATGGTTTCACTTACATATGCTCTAAGAAAAAAAGACAAGCAAAACAAAATAGAAACAGACTCATAGAAACAGAGAACAAACTGACGGCTGCCAGAGGGAGGGGGCTGTTGGAATTAGAGAAAGGGTGAAGGGTTTAAGAGGTACAAACTTCCAGTTATAAAATATGTAAGTCACAGGATGTACAGCATAGGGAATACAGTCAATATCATAGCAACTTTGTCACTACACTGGCCATGGTGATCACATTGTAAAATGTCAAGTCACTATGTTGTGCACCTGAAACCAATATAATGTTGTATGTTACATATATACCAGTTTATGCCCTTTGGACATATTTTTAGGTTGATAATTACTGAATTACTCTCACTTTACTATATTGTAGCAAGTCTGTACTCACCTTGCAGATACATGGAGAAACTACCCCTCTTGCTTCCAGTAAAACTGGCCCTGAGAGCACAGAGGTTCATCAGGAGCTGCCAGCTACGGCCTCACGTCGTGGTGATGCCCCATAGCAATCCATCTCCTTTGAGGAGAAGCTCCCAGCCATAGCCCCAAGGGGCAAGTGAGTACAACATGGTTCTGCTCCTCCGTGCCAGCTGCGGTGACACAGGACCCTAGCAGAATCAACCTACAGGCTACCCTGAGCTGAACTGGGAACACAGCCACATTCATGACAAAATATAGGTGCTACCCCGGCTGAGGCTTGCTTGGGCTTATTTTTTCCTTTGCTACCATGAGCCATGTAACAAACCCATTGTTTTGATGTAAATCTGAGTATGCTTCTGCTTCTTGCCGGTACAGGTGCCGCAAGACACTTCACAACAGGGGCTAAATAAGGGGCTACTCCATTTTTGTCACTAGTTCAAGGTCATCCAAAAGTCCCAGACAAAATAGAGGAGGGAGTTAAAATAATCAGCCTCATAAAAAATGCTTTATTCATTGAGTAGAATGAGAAAACAAACAAGAAAACCTTTACTTACAGCTTAGAGTATGTTACTATTTGAGAAAAAAATGAAGTAATTTCCAAAACAATTTATTTCATTTGGTTTTTCACTCTTTCCACCATTTCTCCACCTTTCTTGAAGAACATCTTAGTATCAGTTCGTTCGGATGAACTGGCACTGAACTGGGGAGCAGCTGCTCACTGAAGACTGAGCCGATTTTGATGGAGCTGGGTTTTCACTTACAAAGTAAGTTCAAAGTAGGACCTACTTCATGTGGGAATATTTAAAAGCACCGAGTGCAAAACGAGCTTTTTCAATCTCTTTGCTCTTCAATGGAAACTTTCTAATAGCAAAGGCCCTGTGGCTGTTAAATGTTCAACTCCTAACTGGGCAAGAAATTTTGGGGTAAAACTGGGCCTAAAAGGTAAGGAGAAAACCTTTAAAACTTTAGAAGCTCAGAGTTATTTTTTATATTCAATGATATTAATGAAATTATCTCAATAGATGCCAAAACAAAAACATCCCCTGAGACCACCAGGAGTAAAGAGCCTGGGAGCCAAAGACCTGGCTCTGTGTCTTGACCTTCCTATTTACCACCAAAGTGACCTGCAATTCAATCTGATCTCACTGGGCCTCTACTTCTTTCTCTGTAAACTGAAAAGTTGGACAAGACCTCTAGGCCTCCCTTCCAATCCTGCTTGAGTAACTGTATGATTTTGGAGGCAATCTCCAACTCACGCATACTAGGCAGGATAAAGCTAATTGTGTCTCAATTTATCGAGTGCTGTGCAGGTCAAAAAGTACTTTTCCCGTGGTACTCAGCATCCAACAGGGTGCACTGTGGTCAAGTATGCCACAGGGAGTACTTGCACCTTACTAAAATACAAGGGCTCAGCCATAACGGGAGGCGTTACAGTTAAACTCACCCCATACTTTTCTGGCAATGTGGGAAAAAATGATATAAAGAGACAGAATGGGCCAAATGAAGAAATTTATTCTTGTTACTATTGTGCTACACTCAAACAAGCACCTCAGTATCGAGAGAACCAGGTGGAATCCTTTACTAGATACACAATTGAGCAAAAACAAGTATGAATCCATTTACAAAAGTAAGATGTACTGCTGAGTTTCGCAATGAAAGATCCCCCCAAAGCAGAGGTTAACATTAAAATAACCCCCCTGTATAACTGGATCTCAGTGATAGATAAAGCTTAAGATGAACCAGTAAACGAGACCCAGCACTGCTGTTAGATGCTGGAAGGAGACGACACCGGCACTACCAACCAACAGATGCAGAAAGATGGAGGGAGAAGAGCAGCACGCTGTCTTTGCTCTTTCTGCAGGATGACAGAGAAAACAAAACAAAACAAGCGCATACCACATTAAGGGGATTTTTAACAGGGTCCTCTAAAAAATTAGCAATAATCATGTATTCAGTGTTCAGAATATATAGCCTGTGTTTATTCTTTCCTAATAAAGCATTTCAAATTCTAATTAAAAAAATACTTTATAGAGGAATTAAAAAAGGTACACTAATGTCAGAGAGAAAGCCACGATCCCAGAAGTGGAATATTCTGACAACATAACTTACAAGGAACTATGCTATAAAAACAGATTGTTGATTAACACAAACCCATAACAAAATGTAGAAAGCTACTGCACTGGCAATAACACTTGGCTGCTGAATCCTCTCAACACATTAAATATCTCCTTGGAGACCAAATTACGTTAAATTTTCTTAAAAGACAATTTATTATAGCTTTGTTTTCTTCTCATTATCTCTTAGAAATACATCTAATGAAGAAAATACAACTTCTAAAGAACTTAGGTAAAAGGTACTGACGTGTGACAACAGACTTTAATATGCTGGTTACTATTTAAACGGCTCACAACTACCTACTGTCATGACAGATCCTTACCACGACTCGATGTCCATGCGTCACATGCATCAGAAACCGCTGTGCACCACTGTTATGGCACACATAAAATTAACAGCCTAAGGCTGCTAGCAATTTAAATAATTGATAAGTTTTCAATTAAAAAGGCAACATTTTCAGGTCTAATACAAAAAAATCTATTTAAATTACTGATAAAAAAAGCAAACTTATGCTACTCTTGGCCCAAAGCCAGAAAATGCTTGCACTCAATGGATTTTTTAAAAGTAACTCTGCGAATTACACTTCAGACATTGCAATATTTAAATAAACTTTAGGCAGAGATTCATGTTGTTTATTCATGTAACCTTTGTAATCAACGGAGAAGAATAATTAAAGGATTTATGGTAAAGTATCTCTAGTTTTGCTTTGCCTATGTTAAAGAAATACTAAGGTGGCTGCAAAATATTGACTACATGAAAAACTAAGCTGTTTTGTTAGGTTTTTTTGTTTGTTTGTTTTACAGTAAATACATGGTCATCTGTCAGTATCTTCCTATGTTACCACCCAATCCTGGCATCAAAATTTTTCAGAGCCGAATTGAACCTAAAAAATAAAGACCAGTACAGGTTTTTAATAATAGCTTGGCAACGGAGGACTATCAACCAAAACCTATTGCAAGATTAGGTCCAAATGGTTCTCTCGATGGCAGAACAAGAACAAAAAGGAATTTCAACCATGAGACCCAAGACTGATCAAAATGACAGCCAAGCAATGCTGTCTGTGATTTTTGAGAAAGGGATTCCCTCACTCTCTATTTTTTAAACATTATTCAGAGCCTGACTGTACATGAACAAAGGCTGTGTGACGGTAAGGGCTCCTGTAACTCATAAGAGAAAGAAAATCCATTTAGGTTTTAAATGACTTAAAACATATCCCTCGGGGATATTTTCATTTAAAAATACTTTGTTCAAGTGCTTGGAATCAGGTAAGTGGAGATCTACTTTAAGTTAAAATTCTTTGGGTGCCTGAGGTTCCACCTCTAGACATTTGTTAAGTGAGTGAATGAGAAAATCTGGGCCCAGTCAGGCCGACCACAACCCACGGACCACCACCAACTCATTAAAAGGGTTCACCATCCACAGCGAATTAACACAAAGAATAATGCACTGAGTTCTCACAGCAAAACCAAATTTACTCACTTTGATGGTCAGCTTTACTTCTGAGATTATGTAATGCCCAATGTTTTAATCTTTAAATAGCTCCCACTTTTTTCTTTATCAACAAAATAATGCTTAACAGTAGGTAATTTTATTAGTTTCTATATGGATGTTTTTATTTGGCAAAATTAAACATTACCACGCCTATGTCTATCCTCCAACCTGAAAATGAAAAATTGATTAGTTCATGAAATCCAAAGAGCTGGATCAATGAGCTAGATGATTTCTGTTCAGACTCTCAAGAAAGCTGAGAAACTTTAAGTTTAAAGATAATTACATAACTCTAATATTTTCCTGCAACACCAAAATAAACACTACATTTGAGAAAATAAGCACAAATCATAAGGAGTACATATGATAGCTATATAAAGTATTATATAAACATGAATAATTCAGAATTTAATCGTGGTGGTAACATAGAAAGATCCCAATACCAATGTGCAACGAGGTGGATAGGAGAGAACAGTGTAAAACAGTAAAGGATCATGGGGCTTTGGGATAAGGAGAAACTGAACTCAAATCCCATATTCAAAATCACTAGTACACGGCCTTCAGCATGTCTGTGAACCACAGCTTCCTCATCTAAAACACAGGAATGGTAATAATATCTGCCTCACAGAGTGATTGTTAAACCCAGTGAAATTAAGTACCATAAGCATCTAGAATACAGACTAGGCACCTAAAAACCCGAAATGACTATTATCATCATCATGATCACATGCAGCAACATTCTTTAAAAGGCACAAGCTGCCAGACCCTCCCCAAAGCACATCACTTTAAAGCACAAGTGTGGTTCAGTGGGCCCGGACACAATGAAAGCATGCCCACGTCAGCATGCGCTCTGCAACAGGCGCGTATGGAAAAGTAGAACCCGCCTGCATGTGTGTGTTTTCTAGAAATAAGCATGCCACACTCTCAGGAGAGTTAGCGATCAATACCAGCGCTAGACCTTTCAGTGGACCATCTTCCTCTGCCTTTCAAGGTGCTGATGAGCCCTGGTCTAAATTCTCAAAGCACAAGGACTCTCAGAGAAGTTAATGGGAAGTCAATGGGAAATTGACTTTTCCTACTCTGTGCAGCTCTGAATGCAACGCTCTGTTAATCATGCCATTCTTCTTGTTCTCTTTCCTCCTACCCTAAATTAAAACTATTGGCGGAAACCCACACCAATATTTTATAGTTTTCATTACGATGAAACAATACCTGGGGTTGAAGTTGAAGTCTATCAAAAACCTACAACCTAATGTTGGCTAAGATTAGAGTCTCACTGAAAAGCAAGGGCCCTGAGTCTATCATTTCCACCACAATACCACTTTGCATTTGTACAGGACCTTTGTGTTTTCCAAGGGCTTTCAAGGCGATTCCCCCATTTGAGCATTACAATGACCCTGTGCCACGAAAGGACAAGTGTTATTATCCACAACTGACAGATGAGGCAACTACAGCACAGAAAGGTTAAGAGATTTGCCTAAGGCCAGGATGCCAGAAGAGAGCAGTGGTCTAACTTCCAGTCCACTGCTCTCTCCACCAGGCCAGGACATGGGAAACTCAGATAAAACAAAATAAGACAAATAAGAGGAAATACAACAAAACAAGGAAAGGGCAAATCGGGGCTCAGGGAAGTGGTATGTCTCTTCATTATAGTTGAATTTTTCAAACTCAGTATTAAAGTTTTAGAAATGTAGTCTTTTCTCTTGTTTATCTACTTAGTCCTGAAACATTAATGCAAATTTTCACTGAAATCCAAAACACAAAAGGAAAGTCATTTCAGGATCTATTTAAATCACTTTGATTCAGTAAGTAGCCCCAGAGTAGTTCATCTTGGGATGGGGGGCAGGGGGGAGGGTGGTAAAATAGCTGAGAGTACGTCTTTAAGTCGTGTATCCATGTTAAGCCTGCAGCTACACAATAACTATAGTGTTTGGAAGGGTGAAAGAGATCTCCAGTCGAAAGTAGATTTTGAAAAATTTTTTAGAGCCCAGGGGTTCATTTTTAATGAGCCGTTACTTTAAGTACTGCATAAAAAATACAGGAAATTGATAGTCCATTTAGTCTGCACCATACCTAATGCAACAGTCATTAAGATGCATTATTCTTAATGTTCATGATGTGATCAGTAAGTGTCTTTTGGAAAGAATGCCCTTAACTTTCACATAAGGAAATCTTTGAAAACCTTACATACTATACAGAAAAGTGTTATGGCAACTGTGATTTACTTTTATATCTTCATTCTGCCAAGAAACAGCATCCGCGATTACAGTAACATTTTTAGGATAGTCCTCATTTGTAATATACTTACATATGACAGCATTGCCTTCATTTCTTCATCACTTCTCACTGTAATTCGATCACCATCTTCATCTTCATCTGTTTAAAAAGCAACATAATGCAAGTAATAAGATTTGCATTTTCTAATGTATAAAAACCACGTCAGCTGGAAACAGGATACACTCAGTTTTTACAAACTGATATCCAAATCCTCAACATCCTATTTTGGGAAGTACTGAGGTTTGTTTTGTTTTTGTTTAGAATACAATCAGAATCTCAATAAATAACTAAGATTTTCGGGACAGCTGAAAATTAAAATATGACTCATGCCATTCACGACATATATGTAGGAGTATGACTAAGCAGGCCTGCTTGGGAGGACTGTAAACCCAGAGACAGGCCGGGCCTGTTCTACTACCAGCCCTTTTTTCTTCCTCTCTTCCAGGCACGTCGACCTGTCGCAACAGCACAACGAAAACAGCTAACGTTTACTCAACACCATTATACACAAGGCATTATGCTTCCTGCCGCACATGCAGTAAATCACTTCCTGAAAAGCCGCATGATGATCCTATAACGTGGATAGTGTGCCTTGATTATCATTCCCTTTTTACAAAAGGAAAAACTGGGAGCCTTGTATAAGGTTAACTTGCCAAGCAATTCTAATACAGTTCTCCCCATGTTCTGTCCTACCTGGTAGCTCTCTCTCTTTCTGAACAATTTCATTTGTACTGGAAACTCTCAAGTGGTGATTCATAGTATTTTGAAACAGTCTTAAAATTAGAGGATAATAAGACTACAAAATACATAACCAGATGTATAAATTTGACTAAGTGTATCATCAAAGCAGCCACATCCAGAAACAATATACTTATTTCAACTCTACTTCTCTTATTCGAGATAGTTTTGATATATCTTGCTCATAACCTGCTTTAAGAACTAGAAGATAGACCATGTGAACATGTCAGATCTCATTTTTAAGCCAAAACAAAACTGTCTTCCTGATCACTCACCTACACTAACCTGTCAAGCAGAACTCAGAATGACTTTTGGCTATTTCTAAATATTTAGCTAGCTACTTCATCTTTCTAAAGATAAAGATCTGTCAACAGGAGAACAGCCCATGAGTAAACTCTAACTGTATAGTTGAAGGAAAAATGCCAAAAACATGTAGAGCAGCAGCAGCAGCATGGTTGGAAGAAGGAACAACCTCACAGAGAAAACTTGGAAGGGGCAGCTCCCTTTCATTTGGATGTCTCAGCTCTGGTGCACGTATGACATTGGACGTGTTATTTATTTAATTTGGTCCTCCTGGGTATCTAATTGCTGACTTGATCAGATGCAGAGAAACTGATCCCAGGCCTGGAGAAACAGATGAAACCTGCCTCATGAAGAGAATAAGCTTACATCACATGCTCTGGGGATTCTTACTGAAAACACAGCACCAGCTCAGTTCAGCACAAGGATCTTCGCCCACCAGCCCTCCCTCTTGTCTAGCGGCAGTTCTGAAGATATCCCCCTGGTCAGTGACCAGGCTCTGGGAACCTTAGGAAGGAGCTTGTGTTGTTCCCAATTAACCTATTTCAGAGCAAAATGATACTTCTTTTTTCTCTTCAGTAGCCAATAGCAATCTGACATCATGATAGAAACCAGCACTTGAGCCAGCCGGCTCAGACAGCTCTGGCTGGGGTTTTCTTCCCAAAGCATTTATTCCTGGATCTTGGTTCACCTGCAGAGAGTTCCCCGATGGAATGTAAATCAGTATCATCAAGTCACACTAAATATCTACATAGCTAGAAACAATCTAAAGTCACTGTTGGCATTATGCTCCCAAGAACTGTCTGTTTTCAGTATAAAAGGCACACAATGGTCATATTCATTAACAAAGGTAGCACATTCCTAGGAATGTTTCACATATAAAGGATATATAGGAATCTACCATTTTCCTTCTTTCTTATTTTTCTTTTTATCCTTACCTGAAGACAATTTGTTTTTCATTGCTTTTAGAGAAAGTGGAAGCGAGGGAGAGAGAAAGAGAGGGAGAGAAACATCAATGTGAGAGAGAAACCGTGATCAGCTGTCTTCTTACATGCGCCCTGACTGGGAATTGAACCCACAACCTGGGTATGTGCCCTGACCAGGTTCGAGCCCACAACCTTTTGGTTCATGGGACAATACTCCAACCAAGTGAGCCACATCAGCCAGGGCTCTTTTCTCTTTTTTAAGTTACGGAACCTATAAAGCCAAATTGGAGGAAAAATGCCATTCTAGTTTTCTTTCTACATAGGTTCTAGAAACTAGTATTTTCAAGATTAAGTCTAAATTTTTTCTTACAAATTCAAGAAACAAAGGGAAAACTCAGATATAGTATAAAGGACTATAATATTGCATATTACCACACATGAGAGCACTTTACATTTTTGTTTTAAAGCCAACTCAAACTCTCTGTTTAGATGTCTGACTTGTTCTTGATAAAGTCCTTAACTTGGGCGTACTTCCAGCCTGAACAAAGCAGCTTTTTGTTCACCTCATTCCTGCACCAGAGCCCGCTACAGAAATGGTGGTCACAGAGGGGCTGCTCATACTCAGATTTCGACATGAACAAGACCTCAGACAGTGCTGTTCACGTGGGAAGCGGCAGTGCTTAGAGTTCAGTAACACAGGGGGAATTCCTTTTATATTTTTTTAAAGAGAGGACATGGATTCCAGAAGAACCATTTAAATCACGGTCTCTCTACATCAGGAACAACACCAACAAAGAGTTCTCTAAGCTCTCAAAACCAGACTTGAATCTCTAAGGCTACTTAGGACAAAAGATTCTGGAATTCTAGAATTCTATGAAATCTCTTACTGATTATTTCAACACGAAACTGCGGGAAGTCAGCCACCAGAATAATGTCTTATCTAGCAGTTCCGTAAGAAGCAGCTATGAAACTCTACAGGGGGGTTTTGCTTTAAGTGGACAGAAAACTGGGACCAAAAGACCAAGAGAGCCAGCTGAGCCGTGAGGTGTTAAGTGCCATCCCATAAGGAGTCTGACTCCAACAGAAGGAGTTCTGAGAAGTTGAAGGAGACATTCTAATAAAGCCCGAGGATAAAATCAGGCTTAAATATACCACAGTGATTAACAGTTCTCAAGGATTAATAAAAGACCCCATTTTACGTACGTATTGGTTTTCTTTACATATTCTCTTTGAGGGACTGTCTGATTTACTCTAATAATTGTGGTTATTAGTTTTAATGAAGACTCCTTGTTCTTTTCAAAGAGGAGGCTAAGGTGGAAAAGTAATCACATTTATGAAAAGACTGATGATTCCAGCCAAAATGCAAAATCTAGGCAATCTAACCCCTGAGGGCAGCCCCAAAACAAACCATTAGCTATGATGTTTAAAGTCGAACACAGCCCTGGCCAGTGTGGCTCAGTTGGTTGGGTGCTGTCCCACAAAGTTAAAGGTCACCAGTTCGATTCCTGCTCAGGATACATGCCTGGGTTGCAGGCCTGGGGACTGATATTTCTATCCCTCTCTTTCTCCCTCCCTTCCCATCACTCTAAAAATAAAATAAATAGAATCTTTTAAAACATAATAAATAAAGTGAGAATACAAGGTCTGTCTAGAAAGGATCCAGCCACATAATATGAAAAATGGAGACATTTATTAAAGAAGATACAAGATTAAACAAATACATGTACATATGACAATGATGCCTCAGTCCTTTTCAAAGTTATGAACTTCTTGGGGAAATCTGGTTCATTGGTAGCAGTTTGAATATAGTCATTAGCAACTACAGCTCAATGTTCCTTCTGCTGTGGTAGTAGAAGTCATAGAATGAATTTTGCCATGACACATTTTGTGCCAAGATCCTATGTCATAATCTCAGACACAGTAGTTTTTGGAATCCCCAGATGAGCTTCTGGTTCTTGTACCGTTAGTCTCCAGTCTTTGTCAATTGCAGCCCATACAGTCCACATTCTCAGGTGTTCTGCTTGCTGCAGGCCTTCCAGAATGTGGATCACTTTCAACAGATCCTTGACCATCTTTGAAATGTTTGTGCCACACTTTTATTTGTGCTGCACTCATTACATCTTCCCCAAAAGCCTTCTGAATCATCTGAATAACCTCCATGGAGGAATGTTCCAGCTTAACAAAAATTTGATACAGATTTGTTGCTCTGCTCGCTCAGTCATTTTGAGTGCGATGGCCACACAGTGCACATGCTCACTCAGCAGCAGCTACCGCTGACTAGTACAATAACTAGTACAGTGAAGTCATCATTGTTCACACATGCACATTCCAGTCTACTCTCCTTGGCTGCCAGGTTACATCGATGTTGCACAAACCATTCTTGTTATACCAATGATGGCTGGACTTTTTCCAAACAGACCTCATACACTTATCTCTAAAGACATACAACAGGTACATGAAAACATGCTCAACATTACTAATTATCAGGAAAATGCAAATCAAAACCACAGTGAGAGATCATCTCACATCTGTTAGAATGGCTACTATTAAAAAGCCAAGATATAACAACTATTGGTAAAGATTTAGAGAACCCTTGTGAACTATTGGTGGGAATGAAAAATGATGCAGCCACTATGAAAAATATTATAGCCCTGGCTGGTGTGGCTCAGTGGATTGAGCTCCAGCTTATGAATCAAAGGGTTATCGGTTCGATTCCTAATCAGGGCACATGCCTGGGTTGCAGGCCAGGTCCCCAGTAGGGGGCGCTCAAGAGGCAACCACACATTAATGTTTCTCTCCCTTTCTTTCTCCCTCCCTTCCCCCCTCTCTAAAAATAAATAAATAAAATATTTTAAAAAACAGAAAAACATTATGGCGGTTCCGCAAAAAATTAAAAATACAATTAACATATGATCCAGCAATTCTACTTCAGGGTATCCAAGGTCTGTCTAGAAGGTATCCAGCCATGTAACATGAAAAAATAGAGACATTTCTTGAAGAAGATACAAGAAACATTGTATATAGGACAATGATGCATCAGTCTCCTTCAAAGTAGGCACCTTGGGACATCACACAGTTCTCTCAATAGCCGTCAGCTGCCCCATAATAATTTCCTGAATCCCATCGACAGTCTGAAATCTCTTCCCTTTCAAAGATAATTTTAGTTTTTGGAAAAGCCAGAAGTTGCAGGGCGCCAAATCTGGGCTGTAGCAGGGCCCTGTCACCTGATTTGATGTTTCGCCAAAAAACTCTGCACATGACGTGATGCGTGAGCAGATGTGTTGTCGTGATGAAGCTGCCAATCACCAGTTGCCCACAGCTGTGGCCTTCTGAATCATCCGAATAGTTTCCACAGAGGAAAGCTCAAGCTTAACGCAAAATATGATGCAGATTCTTTGCTCTACTTGCTCAGTCATTTTGAATGTGACGGCCACACAGTACACATGCTCACTCAATGGCATCTACTGCCCCCACTGACTAGTACAGTGAGGTTGTCATTGTTCACACATGCTCATTCCAGTCCACTCTCCTTGGCTGCCAGGTTACATCGATATTGTGCAAACCGTTCCCATAGTATTAACAATGGCTGGACTGTTTCAGGACAGACCTCGTATATCCAAAGGAAAGGAAATCAGGATCTCGTAGAGATATCTGCACTCCCATGTTCACTACAGCATTATTCATAATAGCCAAGATGTGGAAACAACCTACATGTCCATCAATGGATAAATAGATAAAGAAGATGCTACACACACATACACACTACAGAATATTATTCAGCCATGAAAAATAAAGATATTCTGCCATTTGTGACAACCGTATGAAACCTGGGGGCATTATGCTAAGTGAAATAAGTCAGTCAGAGAAAGACAAATATTGCAGGATATCACTTACACGTAGAATCTAAAAAACTCAAACTTAGAGAAACAAAGAGTAAAGTGATGGGTTGGGGAAATGGAGAGATACTGGTCAAAGGGTAGAAACTCTCATTTATAAGTATAACGAGGTCTGGGGATCTAATGTACAGCACAGTGAGTATAACTATTAACAATGTATTTTATACTTGAATGTTGCTAGGAGAGTAAATCTTAAACATTCTCACTACAACAAAGCAATGGTAATCATGTGATGGAGTGGAGGTGACGGAGTGGAGGTGACAGAGTGGAGGTGACGGAGTGGAGGTGATGGGGAGGGGCACTCATCTTGCAGTGTGTGAGTGCATCAGATCAGCACACTGCACGCCTTAAACTTATACAATGTCATATGTCAGCTACATCTCAATACAGCTGGTGAAAAATTAAAAAAACAAAGACAATGACTTCACAGGTGTGATAAGTAAATAAAGGTAAAAAAGTAGAAACTGTTACCAAGCCATTTAGTATGACAGTAACTTAAAATATTCATTTCAATAAGAAGTTGGACATACACAGCCCATCTAGCAGAGACTCTGGCTATTTGCCTATCAAACTGGATTTGCTATAAAAAGTATACTAACTGAAACTATTAATCATAAAAACTTACTAAAATGGCACAGAGTTCAAAAGTATAAATGTATTAGTGAAGAACAACAGAAAGTAGTATTACTAAGAGAGAAGTAGAAAAAATAATTTGAACTCTTTGTCTTATACATGGAGGTTCTTTGCCATCTGACCAAAAAAGCATTACAGATATGACCAAGGGAGGGGGGTGCAATAGATCTGATACACTGATTCACAATGAGAATTCCAGGCTTCTCTAGTTGCCTGGAGCATAGTAATATGATTTTCCAGCACATTAGGGAAGCAAAAGTAGAACCAGAAAGTCTATGTACTGGCTGGATTTTGTTAATGTCACTTAAAATGGAGGAAAAAATCCTAGCAAGATACCAAATAGAGTGCAGCAGATGGTAAACAAATATTATGAAGCAATCTTCACAAAATCTGCAGTGTGTCACAAATAGACAAAATGGCAGAGTTTGGGAAAAGAGAATCATAACAGGCCATATGTTGTTAGCAATTTTATTTGAGGCAACATGCAATCCAAAAGAGAAACCAAAAGAAGGAACATAAAGACCCAAGAGAGGAGGAGAGGCAGCCTCAGGTGAGGGTGGTCAGAATGGCAAGCTCAGTGCCTACCAAGTAAACAGCAGAAACTGAAGGTCTCGGCCAACCAGCGCCCACCGCAGTGACAGGACTCAAGTTGGCTTTGGAGAGAAACAACCTAGTTTCTACAAAGAGCAACAGAAAGTTAAGGCAATATATTTATTGTATGTCACTTGTCATTCCTTCAGCGCCAGGTGAGAGTCAATTAGAACTACAGCAAAGACATTTTTCCAAGGCAAGAGGAAAGGCATGAAAACATAATTGTAGAGGTTAGAAAGGCATCAATAGGAGAAATGACCAGAGAAGCTGTCAAGCCCTGGCTGGCGTGGCTCAGTGGATGGAGCGCCGGCCTGTGAACCGAAACGTCTCTGGTTCAACTCCCAATCAGGGCACATGCCCGGGTTGCAGGCCAGGTTCCCAGTTGGGGTTGTGCAAGAGGCAACCAATTGAGGTTTCTCTCCTCTTTCCCCCTCCCTTCTCCTTTCTCTAAAAATCAATAAATAAAATTTAAGAAGGAAAGAAAAACTGCCAAGTTTAGAGCCTTTCTTGGCTGTGGAATCTAAGCTCTGGATAGGACTGGAGGTCAGTTTCTATGGCCAAATCTTCGTTTGCATGAGTTTTAATTTTAATTTAGCTCCATACCTCCACCTCCTGATTCCTTCTTCAGTTCTTTGCTCCCTTCTTCTCTTCAACAAATATGTCTACTAGGTAGCAGGCAATTTTCTGAGCACTGGGGGCAACAGCAATGGAAAAAGAAAACCTGATCCCATGGAGCTTTCCCTGTAGTTGAGAGAGACTGAAGGGAGTGAGGGGGTCTGGGCTGCACAGATACCCAGGAAAACAGTGCTCCAGTGCAAAGGCCCTGTGGCAGAAGGATGTCTGGCACGTCTGAGACTGAAAGAAAGCCAGAGTAAACGGAACAGATGACAGGAGGGAGAGAAAGAGATGAGTTCCCAGAAGTAATGGTGGAACACAGCTGAGGGCTGATGAGAAAATGCAGGGCCCTGTAGGGCATTTAAGGACTTCACTCTTAATCCTGAGTAAGATGGAAATCACTGGAGCATTTTGAGTGTTAGGGTCTTGCTTAATTTCTTAAAGGGATCACTCTGGCTGCTGTATGGAGGGAAGAGCAGAAGCGGGGAGACCAGCCAGGAAATCAGTGCATGAGCCAGTCCGGGTGAGGTGTGCTGGTGCCTGAACCAAGCCGAGAGTTTGAGCGGCCGTGACACAGAAGACAGAGCTCATGGGATTTGCTGGCGGGTGAGATTTGAAGAGCCTGTCCTATTACTTCACTCCTTCAAACACCCACACGTTCCAGAAACACATACTGAGTGGGTACTATCAGTCACGTACTATGTTAAGCTTTCCAGGGATTCAAAAATGAGCAGCACTTTCTACTGCCTTCAAGAAACAACCAGCCTGATACTTGAGTAAAGGAATTGAACTTCTTAATTCTCGTGCAAAACAACAAGGCTACTCATAAACAACTACTCTCATAAGACTAAAAAGGCTTTGGACTTTTTGTATCAATGATATTAGGAACCCAAATTCCAATAAATTAAAGCTTTCTTCAAATCGTCTCAAATTCTAGAATGCCCAAGTAACTCTTAACTGTTAGATCATTTTTAGACTCAGCTCAATTGCGAATCACAACTTTTCATTAACCTAACTAGTTTTACATATAAGCAACCACTTGCCTTTTACATTGACTATAGTTTAAGAAAATAAACTTCATTTTCCAAATATTTTATGATTTCCATATATTTTATGACTTAGACTTTTCTCCAAAGCAAAAAGGGGTTCCCACCCTACCATTTGTTTTTTCTTTTAAATCCTCAACTGAGGATATGTTTACTGATTTTAGAGAGGGAGGAAGGGAAAAAGGGAGAGAAACATTGATGTGAGAAACACTGACCAGTTGCCTGTGGTAAGCGTCTGGACCAGGGACTGAACCCGCAACGTAGGTATGTTCCCTGACCAGAGATTGAACCTGCAAACTTTTTGGTGTACGGGATGATGCTCCAACCAACTGAGCCACCCAGCCAGGGCCCAGCTATTCTTAATGAGATTGCCTTTGCTATTTGAACATGAGCAATATCTCCAAAAACTATCTTTCCAGTAATCAGCTATAATTGTTTTCTATACTCTTAAACATTTATATAATTCATATATAACTCCTATAATTGTAATTTTGCTTTAAATAGTCATATTATGCCAAGTTTAAAATGAGATACAATATACTGGTTTTAAAATTTGCACCCAAAATAATCTTCCAGAAATTTATAAAACAACTGAAAAATATTGTATTCAATAAGAAATGAGCACAAAAATGGCCATGCCCTGGCTGGGTGGCTACGTTGCTAGAATGCCATCCCGTCCACCAAAGGTTCTGGGTTTGACCCCCCCATCAGGGCACATACCCAGGCTCTGGGTTTGACCCCCAGTCAGGGCACATACCCAGGCTCTGGGTTTGACCCCCAGTCAGGGCACAAACCCAGGCTCTGGGTTTGACCCCCAGTCAGGGCACATACCCAGGCTCTGGGTTTGACCCCCAGTCAGGGCACATACCCAGGCTCTGGGTTTGACCCCCAGTGGTCAGGGAGCGTGCAGGAGGCAGCTGATCGATGTTTCTCTCTCACATAAATAGGTCTCTCTCTTTCTCTCCACCTCCTCTTTCCCTCCCTCCCTTCCTTTCTCTCTAAAATCAATGGACATATATCCTCAGGTAAGGATTTAAAAAAAAAGGTGGTTGAAGAAAGACATAGTAAAGATTTACTCTATAACCATTTTTCTGAACTAGTATCTTCATCCTGACAAGTATGAGCAAAATATGTGGTCAGAGAGTCCTGGGAAAGTGGTGCTATGAGGCATTTCCAGGTAGAAGTCAGCATTTGTCTATATAGGCGCTCAAGTAACCGGTAAGATTTTGCTCTCCAGCAACCAGCCCAAAAGCCATGTTACAGCAGGGGCTTGTCAGGAGAAAATTCACGGAGAGGAACGCATGTAACAGATCCGTTCAGGGAACTTATTAGTAGGCAGAGTTGATTTTTATCACCTCATGTGTTGGTGTACCCATTCATCTGTTAATAAAACTGAAAATCAGCAGGAATCTTTGGACCTATATAAATGTCAAGCTCCCACAACACGTGTAGGGCCCACACATGCAAATACACAGATTGTTCATGGTTGTGGAATTTAGCTTTGTCTCAAAGTCTTCTCACATTTAGAAAAAGACGAATTATTCAATGACTGAAAAGGGGTCAACGGCCTATCTGCTTGAGAAACAAAAGTTTTATCTCCATCTGACAACTTTTACCAAAATAAACTCAATATAGTACCCAAAACCCCTTTGTAACAGAAATGCATGCTGTTTAAAAAAAACAACACTAATCCACATATAAACATACGTGTGTACTTGTGCTTCACCCCACTGAAGTGAGAAAAAAATATGCGCGAATGTTCTTCAGTGTCCTGGAGTGTGGAAGACATTTCTCAGCTTGACAAAAGTCTAGAAGTCACAAAGGGAAATATGATAAACCCGACCGTGTAGAAAGGTTCCACTTCTCCACGGAAAAAAGAAGAGGGGAAAAAAGACCAAAACCAGCTCAAAGAAAAGAAATAAATTACACAAAAATATCTGTAACGTGTAAGACAAAGGGCCAATTTTCTTAATATTGGAATGCTTTTAAATCAGAAGAAGACAAATAACCTAATAGAAAAATTGGCAAAGGTAATAGTTCACAGAAATTAAATACAAATGACCAAACTACAAATGAAAAAATGTTCAGTCTCATTTATAATTGAAGAAATACAAAATAAAACAATAATTAATGTTTTTCACCTATCAAACTGACATTGACTAAAAAGTTTGCTAATACCCAGTTGGTAAGGGTAGAGAGAAATGGCCATTCTTGAACACTATTGCTGGAAGCGTAAATTGGCTCTACTTTTTTGACAGCAACATGGTAATAGCTATTACCGTGTATAATGTGCACCCACATTTTTGTGCGCATTATACATGGGATTATTATACCCCATTATTATACATATGGTAAGTAATCATTATATACATGTATAATGCGCATCCTTATTTTTCCCTCAAAAATTTGGGCAAAAAAGTACATACTATACGTGGCAAAAACATGGTACTACGTAAAATATGGGTACTTTTTGCCTCAGTAGTTACAGCTCCTAGGAGTGTATCCGACAAGTATATTCCCACCATGTGGAAAAGATACAAAACAATGCCACTGGCTGCAGCGTTTTTTTCTCGTGCTAAATTACCGGTAACAAACTTAAAACTGGCCCATCAATAGGTTAAATAAATTAAGCCACAGATAAAACTAAGTATAATGCAGGCATCCAAAAGAACGAGCTTGTGCACACTAACGATGGCAAGTGGCCCGATGCATACTGGGAAGTGCGGGCACGAGAAACCAGATCCAGGATAGTGTGCAACACGCACAGAGAAAACTTCTGTAGAGACACAGAAGAAACTGCTAACTAGTGACTCAGGGGAAATGAGGGCTTTTACATTCCCCTCTGCTCTCTGCTATTGGAATGTTTTTAAAGATCATCTATATCTTCTTAATTAAAAAAAGTCAAACACTTAGCTACTGAAAAGTACTTTCATTTGTGTTCTCATAAGGAAGAAAAAGACAAGGAGTAAGAAGAAAGAGAGGTGTAGGGCCATCAGCCTAAGAGGTAAGTTTAGCACAAATGGGCCTCCCTCCCCTCATCCAGCTCAGCTCCCAGAAAGAGTACAGTCACTGCTGACCCTCAGTCCTCTCAGGACGTGGGGCCCGGTCACCTGTGGGAATTTGAATTTGGAGCATGAATAGTCCGCCACCAACCAATTATACCCCGTGCCTGTGCAACAGCACACAGAATCCAAAACAGCAAGTTACCTGGCTTTAGGTACATGCATTTTATATTTCCATTGGAATACAGACATAAAATGTTCCATTTTATTCAACAAGGGAGGTTCCATAAGGCACTAAGCTAAGTACGAAGGAGAGAGCAAGAGTGAAATAAAACGTGGTCCCTGTCACCAAGTCACTGACAGTCTAGTGAGGAAACGGAAAGACACACAACCAGCCAGAAGGCAGGACCAAAGGGCAAGCTGCTCCCATAAAGGTGCACAGAGACATTACCACATCTGGAGGACCAGAGACTTCACCGAAGAGATGGCATTTCTCGGAGCTGAAGATTCTGCAAGATTGCCTGAACTCTTCCCGCTTTTCCACTTCCTCAAACCCTTTCCTCTACGTTTACGTACAACAGGTCATCTGACAGTGCCCACCCTTTCTCCTGTTGCTGCAGTCATATAACTAAATATAATGCCATCCCTTTTGTATACGAAATCAGTGGGTGCTAGGTATACTTTTCAGTAATAAATATACCACCACAAATATGTCTTTGATTAAAGTTTTATGGATTCAAGAGTTGTTCTATCATACCCATAAACTACTGAAATAGCTAAAAAATATCATAAATTAGCTTACAAACTACATCTTTCCAACTGTTCTACAACATAGATTCCACTTACTAGTTCAAATTTTTGGTTCAGAAAATAAGGTCACTTAGAACAATCATGAAAAAGCCCACTTAGGATTTTAAGTCTATCATGGAAAGTACTCAATAGTCTAAGCACAAAAAAATCTCTATTATTTTGTCTGTGTACAGTTTTGTTTTTGGGTTTTTTTTCACCTAAAACCGGTCCAGATGCAGATGGGTATGGAGCTACTGCTGTGCTGGAGAAAGAAAGGAAAGAGATGTCTAAGAACTTAAACCTAGAAAGTTAAGTGGTTTTTTTTTTTTCTGTTAGAGCTAGGTATACTTTTCAATATTAATTATAATACTATAAATACTTCTTTGATCAAAGTTTAATTTTTCAAAAAGTTATGCCATCATACTCATGAACCATAAACTCATACACCTCATACAACACACTGGACACCGCCCCCCAGGGCTTCAGCATGCATTACAAAGAGCACAGGTCAGACGCTCAAAATGAGCTGCGTCTGAATCGGGGCTCCCACTTCCCAGCCGGCCAACTTTGGCAATTACTACATGTCTCCGCGCTTCAGTTTCCTCGCAGGTGTGATGTTCCTATCTCACAGAGCTGTAGCAAAGATCGGCAACAACCTAGGGGAATCCGGGAGTGCACTGACTGGCACAGAGGCCACCAATAAATGATAGTGAAGGTCATCAGTGTTTCTACTATGAACCTAGCTTTTGAAGCCGGTGTGGGGCACAGGTATGTTGAACAACTGTGGGGAACCCAGAAAGCAAGAAGTAGAAAGTAGAAAGCTTCTTTTCTGCCACACTGAAAAACAATCAGAACACATGATTTCAAAAACTATGACAACTCTGAAAACAAGTCTCAGTGGTGGCTGAAAAATATATGCATATGTTCATGCTCTGGAGTCTACTCTAGAAATTCCACTCTACCATTTACTACCTGTAAGGCCTGAGAGGATGCTTAGAGATGTCCTTTCCTCAGCTAAAACAGAGCTAATAACAGTCTGCCAAAGTATCAATACTTCATGGGGATCTTGTGAAGGTTAAATGAAATGCGACAACCCATGGATTGCTCTTAGCACAGCACCTGGCACACCGAGCACTCCGAATGTTAACTACCATACTGTCCATGAGGTCCCTGGCACCCCAGGGAGTTACTGAGAGGGATCTAAAGTGCCGGTGATACTAATATGTATTTCAGATATGTGTGCTCTTTTTCAATAGCTTACAGAGTCCAGTGTAGCTAATAAAGTAGTAATTATTTTAAGAGTTCTATTCAAGTAGTCTTTAAAAACATGTAGTAATTACTGAAAAATATTCAAACAATAAAGAGATACATAAAGTAAAAAGTATGCTCATTCAGCCAACCCTTCCCCCACTCCAGCTCCAAGTCACCTTTCTAGGGGACACCACTGGAAAGCAGGGTAGTGGGTAACTTCAGATCCTTGTCTCTCAATATATTCATGAAGTTGGAAGGAGGAGGGATTAGCTGTTTCACAAAACGGGATCATATCACATGTATTATTTGTTTACTCAATAATACATCATGAATCTTTCCATGTCAATGTGTAAAATCTTAACTTGTTCTTTATAGCCACTGCTTGATGATTCAAATTATGGATACATAATTTATTAATCTATTATTTTAGGCATTTAGCTTACTTTTAATTTTTTGCTATTAAAAATAATTCCAGCCCTGGCCACGTGACTCAGTTAACTGCAGCAACACCAAAAGGTTGCGGGCTCTGCCCTTGGTCGGGGTGCATGTGGGAGGCAACCAATTGATGCTTCTCTCTCACGTCTATGTTTCTCTCCTCCCCCCTAAAATTAATAAACATACCCTCAGGGGAGGATTTTAATAAACAAACAAACAAAAATAATTCCACAATGAACACTTTGTTTAAAGGGCATTCAACATATGTCTAGGTCTTTCTGTTGGACAACTTCCTAAAAGTGGATCTGCTGAGTCAAAGGTTTTACACATTTTATATTTTGGTAAGTACTGGTAAACTGTCCTCCAAAGAGAACATAAGTAAAACAGAGGACAATGTACTCTTTGTCATTAACCATCTGCTTAAAACACAAGAACAAAAAGTACACTATTGTGGGGAGAAACTACATTTTTTCCATATGGCAAGTGGCCCTCATCTTCAGAAAAAGATAGGAACTATGGTTACAATCCATTACCCTTCCCAACGCCAGAGCTGCTGACCGAACTCTCCACATTACTCAGATCCTGACCTTTCCTGCAATGGCCTGGCTCATGTCCAGACCAGTTTCTTAGGGCCCTGCCCCTGCCCCCAGTCCCAAGGCCAACTGGTCTGGTGTGCAGGGTGGTGGGAGAAGAGACTCAGACTCGCAGTGTTGCTGACGTCCCCCAGCGGCCTTGCCCACCCCTGACACAGAACCACTCCATTCAGCGTTCACTTCAAAGCCCCGCTCTATTGCTTTCCCAAAGCAGCAACGGATTAAAACCCCTTAATCAATAATCACTGGCCTACAGGTAGTTTGCAGGTTCCGTTCTACCCCACAATATTATTACAGTGAAGAGCAAGAGCAGATAAAGGTCATGTTGGTAATTAAAGCTATATTATAGAAATATGCACACCCAAGATATGATTAAATAAGAAAATATTACTCAGTTGAGTATCATCATTAAACTTGCATTAATTTATAAATATTTAAATGTACCATATGATGATCATAAATAATCTGTTTTTGTCAGTTTCTAAAGCAATGCAACCCATAAACCCTTTGAAAAATTACTGCAGAAGGAAAATAGTCAAGAAAGTATACAAGCCAGACTTACATTCAAATGCTGTGGTTGTTGCTTCAGGCAGAACCTGGCCTATCACATCCTAAACAAAGAAAGAATAAAGAAACACAATTAGCCATCTTCTTTATTGCTAACATGTGGCAAATCCTAGAGGAAATATGAGAACCTGGAAAAGATTTTTGACATGATGTGGGCATAAACTATAAAAACATTAGCTCGTAATCACACTTAGTCTAGCAATGTAAACCCAGGGCTTAAATCTCTACTCAGGGGGCGGCGGTAGGAGTTGGGGTGCAGGGTTGGGGGGAGAATCTTTACAAAATCTTTTCTAATTTGGTTTCTTCTACAGGAGGCTGTGGGCTGTATTGCAGTAGAAAGACTAAGGGGTTTAGGAGTCAGACTGGCCTGGGTTTGAATCTCAGTTCTGCACTTACTTAGGCTCTGTGATTGGGAACAAATTACTTAACCTCTCTGAGCTTCAATTTGATTATCCCCCCAATGTGGGTCCAGTAATACCTATAGAAGTAATGTAAAAATTAAATTAAAAATATAATTACTATAAGCTAGCCTAACACACTGTAGACAGTCAACAGATATAATCCCTGATATGTAACTAGTAACACCCTGACTTGCATTCATAGTGGGAAAAGCTCAAAAAACAAGTTTCCGCGATGACATAAACCTATAAAGCTACATTTGACACTAAAGTTAAGGTGGTCTAGCCTACAATAACTTTTTTAAACTACGTAATCTAATATCAATGTTTAAATGAACCTATGAAGTTGAAAATACTTGAAAACTAGTCTAACAGAGACAGCTTAAAGAGGCAGAGAACACCTCTGAGAACTAGTCAGGTCTGGGAAAAGTGACCCTCCATTGCGTCCACCCAGCCCGAACGGCCCGTCAACCGCCCTGCTCTCCAGTAGCTCTGCCACAACGTCCCTCCTGGGCTGTGCCAGAACTGGCACCAGGCAGCCAGCTGACGGGATGAGCAGGAACTATAGCTCAGCAGGGAGCCCACAACCCCTTCAAGCGGGGCACTTAGCAGAGCTGCGGCTGCAACCTCCTTCTGAAAGCAGTTCTTTAGAAGCTTTTGCTGCAGCGTCAATTTGCATAATAGTCTTGCCTCTCTGGTGCTTCCCCCCCCCCAAAATAATCTGCATATAAAATTGATCCAAGGGAACTATCTTCAGCAGCCCTCACTCTTGGGGCCAAAGGAGACGATTGTTTCCCTTTGACTCCTCTCTTAGCAAGTGAAACATCAATTTTTAGAGGAATTATTTGTTAAAGAATTTAATGTTAAAAAAAAATTCTTTCTAGCCCTGGCCAGGTGTTCAACGGGTTAGAGCATGGTCCAGATTCTCCAAGGTTGAGGGTTTGATCCCTGGTCAGGGCGCATACAAGAATCTACCAATGAATGCAGAAATAAGTGGAACAACAAACTGAAGTTTCTCTCTCTCTTTAAAAAAAAAAATCAAGTGTCGCCAGAGGCGGACGTCTGAGGCCACCTGTATAGCCACAATGGCCGAAAATGGTGATGAAAAAATGGCTGCTCTGGAGGCTAAAATCTGTCATCAAATAGAGTATTATTTTGGTGACTTCAATTTGCCACGAGACAAATTTTTAAAGGAACAGATCAAACTGGATGAAGGCTGGGTACCTTTGGAAATAATGATAAAATTCAATAGGTTAAACCGTCTAACAACAGACT
>VMDR010005734.1:0-49525 GCA_007922815.1 Macrotus californicus
AGATTTCTTTTTGACAGCCCATAGTTGGGTTGTGATTTAATATCCAGTTTAACAATCTCTGCCTATTAATTAGAGTGTTACATTTAGTTTATCAGTACGGCTGAGTTACAATCTGCCATCTTGCTTTTTTTCCATTTTTCCCATCTGTTTTTCACTCATTGTTTTTTCTGCCTTCTTTTGGATTAACTGAGTATTTTTAATACTTCATTTCATGTTCACTGTTGACTCTTTAGCTATACCTCTTCATTTTGTTTTTTAAGTGTTTAGGGCTTACAATGTGTACCTTGAAACTGATCACAGTGTCCCTTTGAGATAATGTTAATGTGGCTTCATACAACAACATGTAATCACGTTGCAGTAGTTTATTTCCATTTGCCCCCCTCCCGTCCTTTGTCCTAGTGTTGACATACAGTTTTCCTCAAGTTTTGTTGTAAGTTTCACAGTACATTGTTGTTCTTTTTTGCTTTAAAGAGTCCATTATCTTCTTTCCTTGGGTTTACATTTGGAAAACCTGGCAATGGCTATCCCACCCTGATGTCAGAGGGCTTTGTCTTGTGCCTGAAAAATTGCTTAGTCTCAGATCTCTGTTGGACTGAATTCCAGCAGAATAAGAATTAGGGGACAACCAAGCAGAAGGATGTGACCCGACAGCAAACTTGTGTTCACTACCTTCTCAGTTCGGTCTGCCGTCTACAGTGTAACCTGTCTGGGGAGAGTATTAAGTCTGTCACTAGCCCCTCCCAGTGCAGGCAGCATGTGTGGCCTCTCTGCCAGGCTGCCAAATGAGCATAAAACCACAAGATATACCAGTGGAGACACTTACTGAGACTTCTTGTAGAATAGGAAATAAACATGGAATGCAACAAGACATTTGCAGTGGGAGGTAATGGAAAAGAGACTATGGAATCAGAAACCTGGGTTCAAGTTTTGGCATTATTGTTTACTAGTTATATGACCTTGACCTGTCTGAGCTTTAGTCTCTTTATCTGTAAAATGCTCATCATCATAATATTTTGTAATAATATTATGAAGATTAGGGTTGATACATAAAATAAACATAAAGATAGATGATGGCATCTAGCAAACAAAAGGTGCCAGATGAATGAAGGCTGTTGAGATGGAAACAAAGAAAAATGGGAAGAGAAAATATCTGATGAATTCAAGTAAGATGAGTGAGGTGGTTGAAATGGTGGCCAGGAGGCTGTGGGGTTATCACCCATATCTGAGGATGGTTGCATGGAAGGCAACCGTACCTCTTTTTGGCAGAGTTTTACCATAGCGATAAAACTGTAGAGATAATAGTTCTGTGAGGAGCCTTTGAAGTCACCTATCTGATACCTAATCCATAGCTTTCTTTTCACATAAGAAGAAACAGATGTCCAGAAAGGTTGTAAACTACTCGAAGACACAAAGCTGGAATTAGAAAACAGTTTTCTTACTCCCGATCCAGCGCTCCTCCTATACTGGCAGCCAGGCACGTTCCTGAGTTTACAAGTTAAACTTGATCTCCCAGAGAACAAACATTCAAGCAATTCAAATTCGCTCCCAGCAAGTGAGAGGATGATCTGTGGAGAGCTAGAAAGGTAACCTGGTAAAGCAGTTTGATGTTTGACCTTCAGTGATTTCCGTCCTCAGAGCTCCGGGGATTGTCAGCTTCTACCAGTTGCAGGTAAAGACCCTGCTCCGCCCTGTGGTAGCTTTGGTTGTTATTTTAATTACCTAATACCCATTTAGAAGCTTGACATTCAAAGGTCTTTAATTAACTGGGCTTCTTTGATCACAGTTATCAGGCAATCTCTAGGCTTGGGTGGGTGTTAGAAGGATTCACTGAATCCCTGCTACAATGAATGCTCTACCTCAGGGCCAACTTTCCCTTCTCCGGAAGACACTGTTTAACCGCTCTGTTCCCACTTCCATGCTGTTCCACTTGAACTCAGCCAAATATCTAATCATAGAATAAATTCAGCTCAGGATGATGGGAAACAGATACAGAAGTTAAAAGGAAGAAAGGAGATGGAGGATTTTTAGAGGATTTTTCATGGTAATATGCATCTATTTCTCTCACTGGCCTCTGGCATATGATCTGCTTCAGATATTTATTCACCACTTAGAGATGATGGATTTTGGCCCCATTTTGTCCACAAACCAGGAAAGGAGAGCTTGAGAGATCAAACTCTGAAACCATAAGCAAGAGCATCACAAGACGTTAAGTCTAGACATTGCCTTTGCCTCTCTGCCCCATTGATTAGAGGGAGCTGAGCTGCTACTCCTTATTCTGATGATGGAGAAAATAATGACAGATTTTGTTGCATAGAAAGTTGTTGGGAAATGAAGTTCATCCCTCACAATGATTCAGATTTGGGACAAACCTATCCTAATGCCACAGAACCAAGAAAGTCTGAATAACAAGTTTGCTCTCCATGCCACCCTCTAAACTGTTCATCACTCTAGCATAATGTCCTGTTTCTAAAAGAAATGCGCTCCCCTGACCAGTGTGGCTCAATCGGTTGGGTGTTGTTCCACAAAGCGAAAAGTTATCAGTTTGATTCCCAGTCAGGGCACTTGCCTAGGTTACAGGTTCAGTCCTTGATCAAGGTACATACAAGAGGCAACTGATCAGTGTCTCTCACATCAGTGTTTCTTTCCCTCTCCTTCTCCCTCTCCCTCTCTAAAAATATAAAATAAAATTAAAAATCCTGATGTCTCTAGTCTTAAATGTGATTATCACCTCATTGAGGACACAGTACCTTGAAGGAAGGAAGGAAGGAAGGAAGGAAGGAAGGAAGGAAGGAAGGAAGGAAGGAAAGAAGGAAGTGCTGAGCACAAAGAGTAGTCTCTCAGTAATGGTCCGTGGCAAATGGGACTGCCGGAGAGAAGGGCCAACCAAGCAGCTGCAGGTAGTTTTTACGGTAAGTGCAGACTGAGGTCTCCCTCTCCTTGTCCATGGAGGACAATAGAAATCAAATATACCTTTTCTTAGCCAGGAAGACTGAAACCTTTTTCCTTTTACTACCCAGTAAACTTCCTGAAACTCAAAGGAAGATAACTTTTCCCCTAAAAAATGAGAATGACCTACTCAGGGCATTAGGGCTGGAATGCTCTATAAATTTTGGCAAGAGACTGAACAGAAATTGGAGCTCTGATCTTTCATTTTCTCTGAAAGGACCTAATCTAGTCTCCCACTGTCCTGTACTTCCCCCAAACCAGACCTCCCCCAGCACTGGTTATGGGTTTTCCAATGAAAAAACTTGGAAAGTTTCTCCCAGGAGCAATAAAGGTTTGTCCCTAACCCTGTAATTTCACCAGTCTAAGGACAGGCTCTCAGTGGCACTCTTACAACTGGGAGTGGTGATCAGGTATTGGACCGCTTGGAAGGGAAGTTCTGGTGAGAGAGAAGCAAAAAGCCAATTCTCCTTCCTCCCTAACCCCTATTTATTCTTCCAAATTGAGGACTAGTTAAAGCTAAACAAGAAGCACTATAAAGATGCCTCCAAGTAAAGACCTTGGTTACATCACCACGGGTCTTGGTTGTGCCTGGACCGTGAAAAAGAGTTTCAACCTGTCAGGGCACATGCCTGGGTTGTGGGCCAGGTTCCCCAGTGGGGGCCAAGTGCGAGACAACCACACATTGATGTTTCTCTCCCTCTCTTTCTCCCTCCCTTCCCCTCTGTCTAAAAATAAATAAATAAAATCTTTAAAAAAAAAAAAAGAGTTTCAACCAACAGCTAGTGATTTTCAAGATAACATCGTTCAGGCCCTGGCTCTAGAGCCAGCCAGCCTGGACTCATACCCTGGCTCCACACGCACTCACTAGCAGGGTGGAGCTGGGTGAGCCTGTTTACTCACCAGTAAAATGGGGGTGATAATACTGTTTATCACATAGGGCTGGTAGCGAGGATTAAATAAGGTAGTGTTTATAAAGTGCCCAGCATATTGCTTGACATGCAGAAAGTGCTTGATAACCTCAGCTATTATTATTATCCTTTTCGTTTTAATATGTCTCCATGAAGAGCTGCTTTTTGGGACCTGAAATTCCAACACTTGTTGTAAATAAGTAGCTGCTGCCCTCCCTGACTTTCTGGAACAGACCTGTCCTCTCCAGGCTCACCAGTGAGGGGATTACTGTGGAGGGAAGAGCACGCCGTGTTAGGGGTACCCGATAGCAGATGTAGACGGGCAGTGGCAGGCCCTCTTCCAGAGAAATGAGCATGCTGCTATGCTACTATTGGCTTCCTCTCTGAAACGACGTCCCAGCTTGGTTCTCAGCGCTTGGAAGAAAGAGACCCAGCGTTACATTATAGATTTTCCACAAGACCTCACAGAGTCCTAAGAAACGGTAAACATCCAACATGCTTGTGGACTAATTTAGTAACACTCAGCCCCAACCAAAAAGGAAAGGAATCTCTCACCAAGGTCACACAGTAAGATTAGAGTTAGGTCATTCCCGTATACCCAGCACTGTTCTCAGTGCTCTGATAGGTTACTAAAGCCCTCAGAGCCAAGTTCTACCTTTAAGGAGCTGACAAGCAAAGTGGGGAATCCGGATAAACCTCCACGGAGTGCATGCCCACAGGTGTAAGCACATAACAGGGTTGAGCTGGTAACACCAGGTTGGTGTGGAGTCAGCTGCAAAACCAGTGAATGGGCAGGCAGGTTGGAACCATGTCATGCCTTTTAAGACAGGGAAAAGGGAGAAATTCAAGGCCTCTTCTGGTTTATCTACCACCTCCTCCACTTTCCCGTACTGCACCAGCCAATTCTGAGGGCAGGGTCCCCTGTCAGCGAGCAGGCCCCTGAGGCAGCAGCAGTGGGGGGGCCATTCCCTCTGACAGGTCTGCGGCTCTGGTGCTGACAGTTTGGGCTCCATCGGGGCCCTACCATCGCAAGGGCAGGCTGTTCAGGCTCAGCCCTGGTGCTGAAAATACGTCCTACAGAAAGGATGAGCAAAAGGTTGAAAGGATGGGAAAGAATGTCACTTTACTCCCCAAATATACAGTCCACAGTTTCAGTTTCGTAAAAACCAGGTTTGATCCATCCTGAAATGCCCTTGTTAAAGCGCGTTCAAACTGAGGGGAAGGTAATGAACGGACGCTCGCTGTCAGGGGACATCCTTTTACTTAGTTGTCCCCTGACTCTTTATTCTGCTGGAAATTCAGTCCCACGGAGATCTGAGACTGAGCGATTTTTCAGGCACAGGGCAAAGCCCTCTGACACCAGGGTGGGACAGCCATTGCCAGGAACTTTTCCACCTTGTCTGTTCTCCTTTGCCGCTATCTTCAGGGTAGAGGTTACTTCTCATTTCGAAGCCTCTAAAAAACATGGGGCACAGGCCATTGAATAGTCTGTGGGAAATGTCTCTCGTGAGTGCTAGGGGAAGCTGTGTGTCTGACACCTCATTAGCAATTTTGAACTAACTTTGTGCACTAGTATCTCTGTTCTTTCTGATCCTGATGTGGGCAAGAGCCTCAGAACCCGTGCGATGCAAGGCTGGCCTCTGTGGGTGTCTCTGCTCAGTTTTTCTTTTGTATAACCTGTATCGCCTTGCAATACCAAGATTGGTAAGGTTGGCAGTGGGTACTGGGTGTTCTCTGACTTCTGGCTGATACATTGCCAGTTTACTCAGGACGGTGGGGTCATTATGGGAAGCCTGCTTTCATATTGATTGAGGTTTTCGCCTCACCAGAATCTGCCATAGCCTAAATGAAGATGTGCAAGGCCCTAGCTCCAGGGTTGTGGTTAAAACTATCTGCGGACAAACGGAACTACCAAATGCCCATTGTCACCAGAAAGAAGCTTTCATTATAAAATTAATAACCACTTATGACTTCATTATGTGCCAGACACTGGACAGTCATCTCATTTCATCTTCACATCAGCCTTAGGAGGTAGTGTCATCCCCATTGTACAGATAAGGATACTGAGGCTCAAAGAGATTAAGTAATGTGTATCATTTACATAGCTAGTTAGTGGTTGATGGGACCAAATTCAGGTCTCTCTGACCTCAAGGCCTATGTCAGGCCCTTCCCCTCAGGAGACCTCAGGGGAGGGATTTCGGTTCCCCCCTCCCACCAGTTAGTTCTTCCTTAAACTGAGACCATTTGTGTCTTCCAGTTACATCCAGAAGATGTTTCTTTTCAGTGAACAATCACTTACCCACATAGGATCTTTGAGATAGTTTGAAATGGGCTGTGAAGGCAGTTACTCTTGAGTCCCAAGAGCAGCTTAGCCATTGGGATGATGATGTTTCCAACAATTGTATGTTACTTTCGGGAACTCAAAACTTTTATTCCTGTGTTATTTTAGGAAGGTGAATTTAAGTTCTACTTTATAGAGAGAACGGCTAAGGCCCAGAGAGGTCGGGTGAATTATCTGAGATCCCACAGTGAGAGCGGGACTCCAGTTCTGTTCTGTCGGGCCCCTTGCTAGGTTGAGGGTTGTGGGGGCAGAGGGCCAGTACGGACTCCTTAGAGAGCATGTGACCTGTAGTCAGTTGACTTACTGACTTTGGAGCTACCTGGAGCTGAAGTGGTGGGCCTGTTTCTAGGAAGCCTACACGCCCATCCGCTGATGAAAGAAGGTAGGCTTGTACTTGGAAGATAGACTGTTACCTGATGGATCAGGGAGGAATCTCATCCTGGCGGGGGGCCAGGACGCCAGAGGCAGAGGTTGAAAATTACGATAAAACCTAAGGCTGTCAGGCACAAGGGCCCTGGGAGGCTGCCTTCTCACTAAGTGCTGCTCTTGCCAAGTTCCAAGGCCAGTAGTGAGTGTGGGGCCCAGATGGGATGCATTTCATAAAGCCTGAAGCTACAGAAAGCAAAGTCCCAAACTAGGAAAGTACCCCTGGTGCTCCAAAGTCCCAAATGGGCTAGAGCCCATGCCTAGGCTTGGAATGTCGTCTTCTTTTAGGAATTTAAGAGAAGTGAATGAGGCAGGATGTGGCAGAGGCTGGGGGAACTGAAGGGCTACTTTGCTCTGGGCAAAAGACGGGGAAAGGAAGTAAGGTCTGGACAGAGGAGAGCTGACATCATACACCAAGCCCAGCATGGCCCCTGGTTTTCTTCCAAGGAGCTGATAGCTCAGAGCCCTTCTTTGCTTTCCCCTCCCTACAAGAAACTGAGCTAAGCTGCTCTGGCAAAAGCCAACCTCACTGGGAAAGGACAAGTCCCTGTTCTGAATGAGGTCTTAGACTTTCCACTCTGTCCTGGCACGAAGAGAACGCACAGGTGATCAGGTCAGCCTTGCCTTCGGCCCTCGGCCCTCGGGATGGAGCATCTCTTGACGTGCTGCACTGTCTTCTCAGAAGTTGGCTTTGCCACAGTGTTTGTCTTTTGGCACCTGACCCCCTCAGGGAGGGCTGAGCCCAAGCTGCTGGGCCTTAGGTGATGCTGAGTCTGCCCGCGGTTCAGAGTTCGAGAAGGTGTGCATGATTCTGCTGCACCTGGTGTCGGAGGGCTGCTTCCATCTCGGAGGAATTGTGCCTTTTTCTGGGCTCGGGCCTTTTGCTTCTGAGCTAAGACCATGGCTGTGGGTATTCCAGCCATGAGCACAGCCCAGGTGCATGAGAGGGCCAGAGTACTTTGTGGGTGACTACCATTGCTAGGTACCAGACCTTCTGCCAATAGAGCTTTCAAATGGCATGAGAAGCAAAGGAGCCAGCCCATTCTGGGGTCTTCGGGTACGTAACCAGGCAAAGTCACCTGGAGGAGCTCGGTGTCTGGAGGTAATGAACCTAGAACCTGGACGAGTAGTACCTTTGCTCTAGTTGTCCTTTCCCCTCAAACTCAGGATACAGCCTTCCCTGTGTCCTCCATCCATACTCTCTCCTCAGGAATTCTTGGCAGGCAGAAGTGTTTGTTACCAAGTGAAGTCTGCCCTGGCACAAGACCGAATTGGTGACAACAGCCCAGAGGCACCTTTGAGCCCCACAGGAGTTCATCCTCAAGCCCTCTGACCAGTCCTGACTCTGGTTTACCCTTTCTCGCCCATCTGCTGTTAGAGCCCAGCCTCCCTCATTACTCACTCATTCTCCTGAGCTCCCCGCTGAGCTGGGAGATCTCCATGATGCCCCAGACTTCCCTCCCAGGTCCCATCGAGTGGCAAAATAGCTGTCCCCCAGATTACCACAGTTAAAGTCATTCCCTCTCCTGGTCTCTCCTTTCTGCCCAGCTCATTTCTTCTAACTTAATGTAGTGCCTCTCTTCCTAATTGTCCTTGCCTTTAATTCATGGTCTTATAAACTAAAGCCACATCAGGACCAGGTATGATAGTTCCTTCTTTTTGGAATCACAGAGATCCAAGGCTCCTGGAGTCGGTGGAGGTCTGAATCCCCGCCACAGAAAGTCAGAGAGAGACACAGTTGGGGAGAGACTCCCTCATCCGAGCAAAAGATGACATTATCTCTAGCTTAGTCTCGAAAGTGTCCCCTATACCCGAAGGCTGGGATACCCAAAAGATTGATCCAGGCAATGGATAGGAAGACAGAGTTGGCATTGAGAGATGAAAACAAGGGGCAGATGGTGCCGAGGAACACCCCAGGACTGAGGAAATGTGGATCCCAAAAAGGAGAAGGGAAGGAGACCCTGGCAAACTCTTACTGAGCAACTACGATAACCCGGCCAGAGAAAGCTGAGAACACATTAATGATATGGGGACATTGGTGAGCTTAGTAGACACGCGCCATTCTGTGACCTCCCCTCATGCTCTTTTACCATGCCCAGAGTAAACAGCCTTGGTGGCTGGGCTGGACCAGTCAGGAAGAGTGGGCAGTGGAAGAGATGAGAAAGTAATCCCAGGACCCTGAGGAACTACACCCTGTGGCCAGGGTTTTTTTTGGGGGGAGGGAAGGGGTGATAAGTGTTGAGCAAGGTCTCCTGGGGGTGTTGCCCCAGGCTAAATTCAGTGCAGTAGGGCAGCAGGAGGGGCATGCATGGGGCCAAGTGACCTAGAGTTTGCCTGGACTAAGCCCTGCTGGCCTTCGACCTCCCCCAGGTGCTGGAGGTAGTGCGAGCCAACTATGACACCCTCACACTGAAGCTGCAGGACGGCCTGGACCAGTATGAGCGCTATTCGGAGCAGCACAAGGAAGCTGCCTTCTTCAAAGAGCTGGTGAGTCTGCCCCATCTCCGTCTCTACCTATGACTTTTGGGGGCCCTTTCCCAGCCACTGGGTTCTACTCTGCAGGTGGCCGACTAGGGAGCAACTACAGTTTGCCAAAGGCTGATGAAATAAGACTTGAGGAGTCTGCTGGGGTTGGGTGTGCAACTTCTCTCCCAAAGCAATCCGGGACCAGGCAGTGAGAGAAGACACTCCCCAGGGCACTGACGCCAGGCTCAGAAGGGGTGACAGCCCGAGGCAGCCTTGCCCGCCTCTCGTCTGCAGCCATGGAGACAGCCCTTGCACTGCTCCAGCTGGGCCTGGGGTTTGAAGGTGCTCCCAGTGGCAGCTCTGGTCCATTACTCTGTATCCTGTCCCCAGAGAAACTAAGGAGAGTAATTGATTCTTCTCCTCCTTATGTAGTGGCTTCCTAAATTCCTAGCTGGCTCCTGGTCAGAGTGCCGCAACCTCCCCCCCCCCCCCCCCAACCATACCCCCCAGTCTAGTTCTCCAGTCTTTGCTCCCTGTCCCCACTCCTACTTTCCAATCACTCAGCTTCCTGCAGCCCCCACCTCGGCCACCTGGAGCCAGTGAGCATTTGCTCTGCCTCCTACTCCACCTCCCAGTCAGCCTCTCTGCATAGAGCTGGACTCTCCCTGTGGCTGGTCCCTCTGCGCTTTGCTCAGAGCTGCCCTCAGGAAAAGCTCAGCCTCCCTGAAGTCCTGCCACTTCACCTGCCTGGTTGCACATGGACATCCAGGACACACAGACCTCTTTACCTACTTCCCGTGCCGTCTGACCTCCCACCACTAGGCCGGAGATTGTGTCAGCTCAGCTTTCACTGCTCTGTGCCAAGGCCGAGATGAAGTACGGGGTCCTAGCTCATCTGTGTTGTACCGAACGCGCCCAGCTCTGACCCTGACGTGCATTCCTGGGATTTGGGGCTTCCCAAGGGTGAGGAAGACATGCTCTGGGGTGAGTTAGTTAGGAAAAGGGAAGCCATTAGTGTAAAGAGATAGCAGAGTATTTTTAGGGGGTTGTTTGCAAATCTTTAGGGTGATGTGGGGCAATTACTAAGGACCAAGACTTAACAAAGACTAAGTTACTGGAAGGTGAAGGGGGTTGTGGAGCAGAGGGTTAGAGGAGCTCTGTCTCGAGGCTCCATGATGCTAGCTGCTACCTTACTCAGTTCTCCTTGGATCTGTGCCTCTGGCATAGGGGGATGAAGAGGGTCTGGTTAGATCTGAGGGCTCATGAGCTTGAGCTGCAGACTATCCACTATGCCACCCTTCCTCTGCCTCCAGCCGACCAACTTCGTTACGTGTACTATGGCAAAGCAGCCAGTGAAGGAAAGCCCCCTGGGCTTTGGGGCCCAGCACAGATACACATTCTTTTTTTCCTTCCTCCCACCCCCTTTTCTCTCATACAACATTCACATCTATTTTTCATAAACGAGTCTCCTTGGATTCCCCTTAGAGTGCACTCGGAGTAAGAAACTTGGCCCTCCGACCCCTTCTCTCCAGGTCTTTTTCCCTGCTGACCCAGGCACCGCTTTCTGCAAGGTTCTGGGTCCATGGGTAGAAAACATGTGAGGTGAACAGGAGGGACAATGCAGGGGTACCCCCCAGACTCTCCTCCAAAGTGGGGAGGTATGTTTGTGGTGTGGAAAGAGTGCTGCACTAGGAGTTAAGAAACCTGGGTCCTGCCCCAGGCCTGGGACTCACTAGCTGTATGACCTGATCCTGGTCTTTGGCCTCCTTGGATCATACTCCTGCCATCTATGCCAGACACGGGCTGTACCTCTAAACATTGTTTCCAACCCAGAAAAGTAGGTAAATACAAAGGGAGAGTAAGGAGACTAGGAACACATCCAAAAGGAGGTAGCTCCAGAGCTGGAGTCTACTAGCGTCAGTTTCTCCTTCTCCTCTAGGCCACTGGCCAGACCAGTCATCCTTCTGCATGACCGAGGCCCCGACCAAGGCCTGCCCTGCCCTCTTTCCCTGTGTGCTTGCTCCTGCCTCTTCGGGTGCTCAGATCCTCTTCTCCATACTGGAGAGTTTCTGTCTCTCAGTCTCTCTTCTTTTCTTCCCACTATCAACAAATGGAACTGTTTGTTCATTTGCCTACAGTAATGATAGCTGTTAAGTGTTCATTTCCTGAGAGAAACTTCTAGCACTGAATCATGGCCTTGTGCCTCAGGCACTGCCCTCTACTGTTTGTAATGACGCTCTCCTCTTTTTTCTCTGCCTGTGTCCTACCTTCCCCCACCCTTTCCCAGGTTCGATCCATTAGCACCAACGTGCGGAGAAACCTGGCCTTCCACACACTCAGCCAGGAAGTCCTGCTCAAGGAGTTCTCCACTATCTCCTGAGGCCATGTCAACCTGAGCAGCCACTGTCCGCCCTTATCCATGAGACTGCGGGCTGGAGGGGGCCTAAGGGGAACGGGGCTGTCCCCAAGGTTGGAGAAAACACAGACACCGAGTTTTCTCGGTGAAGGCTGCACTTCAGTGGAGCTTGGACAGCAGGTGCCAGGAGGGGCAAGCCAGGGGTAATTGGGGAGGGATGGGTGGGCACAGAGAGAAGCCTTCGAGAATGTAGGGCATGTCCGGGGCAGGGGGATTCCCTGGACATCCCCTCACATTTCCAACTGAGATTACAAGTTGTGGCTACTGACCAATTTTCAGGCACTCTTGGGGCAAGCCTTCAGGTGATGCCAACACCCTGAGGACTCACGGCTCTCCTAGGCTTCTGAAAACTGACAGCTCTCAGATCCAGGTGGAACTAACTCTGCTTCTCTTGGCCTGGGGCCGAGCTAGTCTTGAAATCCATCTCCCCGTTTGCTGGCACTCTGTCCCGTCATTAGGACTCTTAGCCCAGGCTTAGGGCAGGGTAGGAATGGAGCACCTTTTTTCTGTGTTCTAAATCCAGAGCTGACTTCTCTGGGAGACTGGGGACTAGAAGCCACCCAGTGCTCTGCTGTCCGGCCACCACTTTCTGGACTTGATTCGTGGCCCCAGGAGTACTTGTTAGCTTTCCCTACCTTCCAACCCATTGGCTCGTCAGCACTGTAGGGCCACAACTTGAGCTTTCCACTTTCAATCTGGTTTAGACTGTCTTTGGGGGGGGGCGTGAAATAAACATGGACAGGTTTTCTGGAACCCTCAGGTGCCTACTTTGCTGGTTCCCTTTCCAGCAGCTTCCCTACCTCCCTAGCCACCCCCACCTCTGGGAGCCTCTCCTGCCTCTGCGAAGCTCCCCTCCAGAGTTCCACCCCCTCGCCCGGCTGTTGTTTACATCCAGCCTGCCTGAGAATTTCCTCTGGGGAGGAATCTGTTCCTGCTGTGGTTTGGTGCCTGGGAGGGAGAGAACCTGCTGGGAGCAGAGTACCCTCCTCTATAAGAGGCCAGGTGAGCCTCTTGGAGAGGCTGTTCTGTCTACCTGTTTTCTGGGTGGAGCCATGGGCAAGTCTCTTGACATTTGAGAAGTTGGTCTGTGATTCCTCTGGGCAGCCTCCATGGACTGCTGTAGGCTCTCCCTACCCTACAGCTGCCTCCAAAGTAGCTGCTGCTCTGAGACCCTCCCTTTTTCTAAAACACTTGCTAAAGCCTTGGATGGCCGGTAGGAAGAGTCAGGAGAAAGTTCAGAGTCCAGCAGTGAGAGCAAGCCTGGTGGGACCTCCCTGGTTGCTGTTCCACTGATGCTTCAGGGGAGGGATGCCTGCCCTGCTTTGGAGCCAGAGCCCTGGCTCCGACGTGGAATGGACGTGCTCTAGGACCAGAGACTCCACCAGCGCGCTGCCACGGACGGGTGTAGATTCTTACGAGACCAGCAGCTGGGCCACCTCTGGTCACTAGACAGACAGCTCGACCTGGGTACTTAGTGTTTTTTGACCTGGAGGAGCTGGATCTGGAAGCTGGTGGCGAGCTGAAATTATTAAAAATTGATTTGTATGGGACAGTCTTTTTAGTGTCTTTTTTTTCTTCTTCTTAATCTCTTACGCAGAACTCACTTCCCAAAGACCGTTAAAGTGATCCTCCAGGTGCTGGTGCCATCTGGCTAGACTCCCTCATCCTCATAGACTCTCCTGGCCGCAGAGAATGAATTCAGTTCAGAGGTGTAGCCTCCCTTGCCTTCTGGGTGGAAGGAGGGAGAAGACAGTTCCCTTATCTCCAAACTTGGTATTGAGGAGGACAGCCGGCCCATTTGGGCAGCTTATGGATTCCTGCCAGTCTTTCCTGCGATGTGAGTAAGGGCAGGTCAAGGGCACAGGCAAGAAAGGATTCCATTGTAAAGGCCCACGCATCTCTGGCCCATCTTATTCTAAGGACTTTGAACAGGAGTCCCATCCTCTCCTAGAGTTGAACCCTAAAAGGAGCTGCCCATGCTCTGTCCATTCCCCAGTGTCTGTGTCAGGTCTGTGGAGAGCCAGGAGCAGGACATTGTTCCCCAGAAAAGTCCTTTGGCTGCCTGTCCCCTTCTCATGCCCAACCTCCCACCATAATTCTGGCCAGGTTAACTGAATCAAATACTTGGAAATTAAATTCAGTTGAAGAAATTAAATGTGTTGGGGTCATTTTAGCTGAAACTTTCAGTTTTGACAGGTGACTCCTCCAAAGGAGCCATGAGGCACACAGGAATTCCTGGGACACTGCCACCACACCACCCAGACCCACCAGACAGTGCCCCCGCCTCTGTCCTCACTGGGTTGTGGGGGGGCTTGGGCTAGGAGCCCAGGTGGCATCCTGGGGAAGGTCACACAAGGAGGCTCAGTCATTCAGCTCCCAGCTATTGCTGGGAGCCAGAGGTGGCCAGCACTGTGCAAGCCTTGGGCTTCAGAAAAGGAGCCAATTTAAGGGAACGGGACTCATAACGAGTGTATATTCCCCACTGTGTATCCTCACCTGGATCCCCAAACCCTCAGTTCCCCCACCACCACCACCACCACAAATCTTAAGGAAAGCAGAAGGAATCTAGGTCAGAGCAGGTGACAGAAGAGAGAAGGCCAGGAAAACTGAAAGAAACAAAGAGCAAGAAAGTCTGTTTCAACAAACGGATCTGTTTGACTTTCTCTTTCTCCCCAGTTGGCCAACGGGGGGCGGTCCTCAGATCAGGAAAGAAGGCGCCCTGAGAATGAATGGGGCCCAGAGGCAGGGTCCTGGGGTGGGTGAGGGTTGGGGTATTTCTCAGAGGAGAGAATTGTAGTCCACTGGCCTGAGCTAAGCCTGCACGAGAGGCCAGGTTGACCCCTCTGCATCCCCAGCCCCCTTCAAGCCGGGTGGGCACTGGCAGTGGGAGGGCACAGAGACCCACACATGAGAGGAGAACAACAGAAAAATTGGGGCTGCAGAGAGGCTGACTAGCCGGAGACCCCGACGGAGACTTCCCCCGACCGGTGCCGGCGGTGGGGAAAGAGTGCCTGAGAATTGCGGGCGGGGTTTCCTCACAGGGGGGGCTTTTTGGCCCTGCTTTCTCCTCTGCCCCCAAGGCCCGTGGCTTCAGGTTTAGGGGGTAGTGTTGCCAGAGAGCCTGTCTCCATCCCCGCACTTCCCAGCTCACCCTTTCACCGGGTGCCTCCCCCGAGCTGCAAAGAGGAGGGGGCGGGGGTAGGGGGAGCCAATCCCGGCAGCGCCAAAGGGGGGAGGCAGCGATGACAGCCGCGGGGAGGGGGCGGGAGGAGAGAGGCGGCTCGGCTCCAGCTCTGCTCAGCTCCGCTCTGCCTGAGGCTCTGCGCTCACCTACTGCCCAAGGCTCTCTTCCGCTCCTGCCCCAGGACCCCCGGGTGGGCCCTAGACCCCTCCCGGTCCCCAGACTCTCTATCCTAGTCCGGACTCTCCCGGCCCCTAGCCCCTCCGTGGGCTACGCCGCCAGGGGGCGCCGTGTGAGCGCCCTATCCTGGCCACCCGGCGCCCCCTCCCAAGGCCCAGGCGGGACGGGAGGGGGTCGCCGGGGGCCATGCGGGGCCAGGGTCGCAAAGAGAGTTTGTCCGATTCCCGAGACCTGGACGGATCCTATGACCAGCTCACCGGTGAGTCGGTGGATCGGGGGTCGCAGGAGGGAGGGTAGATTCCATCCCCCCCAGACCCTCATGCCTCTGACCCCTGCCAAGCCCTTACCCACACTCTGCCCCATCCCAGACACCCTCCCGCTGTTCTGGGCCCCAGGACACTGGGATTTAAAGGCTTGGGTCCCAAGGTGGGGTAACACGGTTGGGGAGAGCAGGTGGGCAGGTGGGGAGAGGCAGTAGGTGTGGGCCCGTGTGACACAAGGCAAGGAGGGTTATGGTGGGAGGTGTTACGTGAGTGAGCGCCTGTCATTCTTTGTGTGTGTCTGTGTATATATGTGTGTGCGCCTCCCACAGCTGGTTGCCATGTGCCCTGGGCTTGGCGACAGCCAGGGTGAGTGCGATTGTATGTGGCTGTGCAGTCGTGTGATCTCGTCGGATGTTGGAGCAGGTTGTGCAGTACCCTGGTTGTACTAAGGAAGTTGTTTGACCGTGTGTTTCCGTTCTATGTGCAACTCTGTGCTTTGTGTATGTGCTTCGGTATGAAGTGGTATGTGGCTACCAGAATGTGTCAGGGCTTCACTCTGTGGTGGTGTGTCTCTTTGTAAGACTTTGTGAACTCCCGGGGCAAGTATTTGTGAAGGTGGTTTGTGTTGTGTTTTGTGATTGTGAGACCATGCCGCTTATGTTGGTGTTGTGGCGCTGATTGTGTACTTTCATGTGGTGTCTTCAGTGGGGCTCTGTGAGTGTCAGTGATCTGCCTTCAGCTGGCTGTCTCTCTGGCTTCCTGGTGCAGAAGGGGATCTTTAGTACACACCACTGCTTACCCCACGTTTTCCACAAATAGCCCAGGTGCACCCAAGTAGGGGTTCTAATGTCCAGCTGCCCAGCCTGACTCAGGAGCAGCACCTGGCCCCTATCCCGGAGCTTTGGTTAATGCTGGGTCAGGCCCCTCCCCCATGAAGTACTCAGAGATCATTCTTACAACAGAAGCTCCTTCAACACCCAACAACTGTACCAGAACTTCACCCAAACCCAAAGGAAAACATAGCCTCTTGCCTCTTCTCCAGACCCAGAGATAGAAGCTCTAGGCTTGGAAGGTGCCACGTGGCCTCCCTTATAACTGTCCCCCAAACCCCTTTGCTGCCCAGATATTCTCTGTCCCACATTGGGGGGGTGGGGGGTACGAGACCAGCACATCTGTGCCTGTGCACACTGCTGGGTTCGGTAGGCAGATCCGTGTGTTTGTGTGGGTGACACTTGTGTACATTCCCATGTATGTGTGTTTCTGTCTTGTATTGTGCAGCCTGCCCAAGAACTGCAACAGAGAATGGGAGGGGATACAGTCTCCCCTGTGTCTGCACCAGCTGGCAGGGAGGTGGAAGGAGGCCACGATCCTTGTCTGTGCTGAGGGGAGCAAGGTTGAGACTTGGGGATGGGTATAGGGCTAGAATGCAGTGCCTTCAGAAAGTGTCTCCCTGACTCACTGACCCTGAGGCCACCCTAGTCCCTATGCCAAGACTCCCAGAAAGGGAAGCCCTTCCACTCAGGCAGGCCCAGGTGTGTCCTAGATGTGCCTGAGACCTGGATGGAATCTGAAGGTCCAGCTGTCTAGCTCTGCTTTGAACTGTTCTCACCATCTCTGGATCCTTGAGAGTGGTAAGGGCCCCGGGGGCCCTCGTTAGCACCACATTAGTCTGTTTGCTTCCCGCTTTAATTGATTCTCCCCTTTAAGGGAATCATCCCCTCCCCACGTGGCTGTTTGAATCAGAGATTGATTGGGTGAAGGTGGGGAAGCACTTGTATTAGAAGGTGCAGGAATGGAAGTGTGAGTACTAGCTATGTACGACTTTTGCTCTCTTTGGACCTCACTTTTCTCTGTAAAATGGGGAATGCTACTTCCTGCCTGCCTACCTCCCAAGGGAAATAGAAAGGTCAAATGTTGGCAATCGCGTTTCACGTCATAAGCATCCTTTCTGTAGATAGCTCTACACAGGACTTGGAAAGAAGAAATAGGACTACCAGGAGCCTCCCTTTGAAAGAGGGTTATTTTATAGCAGTCCCAAATGGGATTGGGACACCCCCTGAATTAAAGTGCTGTGTGCTTGGAGATTCCTGATCAGAAAGAAGCCTGAAAGGGAGTCGTTGTCCGCGGTGCTGAAGAACGCGTAGGAGGCGGTGCAACAGGGCCATCTAAGTTCCCAAAGTATCGTCCCTGTGCAGATGGAGACGACTTTTAGGGGAGGGGAAAGTCCAAGAGCCACCCTGCCCCGCATCTAACCCTTCTGGTCTTACCAGCCCGGCAGGGCCGCTAGGCAGTGCAGCGAGGTGGGGAAAGTCAGCGGCAGGCCTTTCCAAGCTGGAAAAAAAGATAGGACTGGAGTAGATGGGAGAGAATTGGGACCAGGTTGGCCAAGGCCTGAGTTCTGGTCCCTGGGCTTGGGATCTCCGAGTCGGAGTCACGTCCTTCTGGCCATAAATATCGTTCCCCGGACTGGGGCGCCCCCGTGTGGTCATAATCAGCTTGCAGCGCTGAATCAAAAGAGGGGTCACCAAATCCAGAGGCAAGATTTGCATGGAGTTCGGATGTGACTCTCACTTCATAAATGCAAGATTTTTCAGCCCAAAATACGGGATCCCTGTCGGAGGAGTGGAATTATGTCCCTTCTGTAGGTTGTTCCAGAGTGCAAAGACATTAGTGAGTCCTTGAAGCGGTTTACTTTGGGCCAGAGGGGGATGAAGCCCGGAAAGGGGTCAGGGCGGGCACAGAGGAGAGGCGGGCTTCTGATGCATTTGGCTGGCAGTCAGCACATAACGGAAAAGTCCGTGAACCCGCTGGGACAACAAAGGAACACAAAACAGGAACAGCTATGAGAAAGGGATTGGGAGCCAGGAGACAGACCAGTGGGGTCACATCCCGTCCGCCCTTCGTCGTCACCCCAATACACCGGTCAGTTCCTCCTCCTCCCTTCTGCTCTCTCTCCCATTGGTCCAGGAAGTATGGAAGTGTGGGGAGTTGCCATGACAACTGTGTCCTCTTACCCCTTCTCATCTCTGCCAAAATGGGAAGAGGAGAGGTGTGACAGGCAGAGAAGGGGGGCTGAAGAAGGGCAATAAAAGATAAGGTTAATTCTCCTCCCCCACCCCAACTTTTTTTTCAAAATCCATGGGTGCCCCCCTTCCCCACCAAAAATCCGGAAAATATTCCCAAAGAAGACTATGAAGAGATCCTGCGCTGCGCCCGTCTCCCCGACCCCCGCCCACCTCCACTTCAGCCTCAGTCTAGGAACTTTGGGGTCCAGTGCTTTAGATGCTGGGGCGGGGCCGAGTTCCCCTCGTGCGGCCCGGAGAAGACCTGGAGTCTGCTGCCCGAGGTCCTGGTCCTGCAGGTCCCGCCCTCCGGCGCCACCCTCGCAGGGCCCACTCGGGTCCTGCAGAGACCGGACCACCCGCGGACTTGGGGGCGGAGCTTGGCCACTGTGCTCCCAGCGGAACCATGAACCGTTGCCCCCGCAGGTGCCGGAGCCCATTGGGGCAGGCTGCGCGATCCCTCTACCAGCTGGTGACTGGGTCACTGTCGCCAGGTATGAGGAAGGGAGGAAGGGGATGGACCCCTCAAAAAATGAACGAAGTGGGATAGGAGACTTACCAAGGAGGGAAGGGAAAGGGCCCCTCAAAGATTGAGGGGGTAGGATCTCTCAAAGAAAAGGGTTTAAAGGGCAATATTGACAGAAGTGGAGCTAGGGATAGGATTCCTTACAGGGAAGGTGGAGGTGGTCGGGGGGTTGTCAAGGAAAAAAGGAGAGGGGGCATCATGGTTCCTCACAATGGTGGAGCAGCTGTCCAGGGCTTCTCACTGATGGCAGAGGAGGGGGCCTCCAGTAGATGAGTGTAAGAGGCAAAGCCCCTCACAGGGATAAAAGGCAGAAGCTTGCAGCAGAGCTGGGGAAAGGCACAGCCCTTCATTGAATTGTTCAGTTTAATGGGATCTTAAGAAGACTGGGGAGGTAGGGCTGGACCAACATGATCTCAGCTAGTGAGCTCGTGCATGATGGGATGGATAGACTTACGTGGCATGAGAAGTGTATGTCACCGTTTTGTCTATCTCTAGGAGTCTGCTCTAAAGGGGTTGTGCATGCGTCACTGGGGTTGCAAACACTGGGGCTGTGTGTCCCAAGGTTTGCGTGTCCCTAGAATTCTGTGACAGTGAAACTGCACTTTCCTAGAGTTTTGTGCTTTAGAGTTGGGTTGGGGTTCCTGCGTCATACTAAGTTAGTTGTGTAGCCTTCGCAAGGCTGTAGTGTAGTGTGGGATTTGTGGAATATATATAGGGATCATATCATGGCACTGCTGAGATTTGTGTGCGCCTCCACTTGGTTTTCCTGAGGGCTGCCTGGGCAGGGCCCACAGAACCCAACCTCTCCACCTGGCCTGGGGAGACCAAAACAGCCTGGCCCCCTGGCACTCTGGGAGCTGTAGTTCTCTGGCTCTCCCCATGTTATCCACCCCACTTGAGCCCCTGGAGTCGAGGCAGGCCTCTCTAGAAGGAGGGAGGATGGGGTTGAGACAGAGCCATACTTAGAAGTCGCTTGGGGAGCATGCGTCCCCCAAGCCCACTGCTTGGGCCTGTCTCCAGTGACAGATGGCCAGAGCCAGGCGGGGCTAGCTCTCAATCATAGCAGGCATGACTTCCAGGCCCCAAAATAGCCCAAAGGCCTAGGGAGTTCATTAATCACCTGGTACAGCTGGGGGCTGCTGTGTCTTCTGTCTTGGCTGGGGTACAGTAAGGCCAAGGGACTGAGAGAAGGGCTTTGGGGTCTTCACTAGCTGGGATCTTCACTCGGGGAACAAGGAGAGATGGAAAAGTGGGACAGTTATATAGGGTGGCCCCCCCATAAGGTTTGAATGACTAAATGATAGGAGTATCTCTGGTGAGATTTGAGAGACCCAGGGAGGGCTCACCTAATGCTTCAAGAAAGTTTGCCCCTGCCCTGGCTGGTGTGGTGCAGTGGATTGAGCACCGGCCTGTGAACCCAAAGGTCACGGGTTCTATTCCCAGTCAGGGCACGTGTCTAGGTTGCAGGCCAGTTTCATGGTTTGTGAGAGCACAGCCTGGGTTGGGAGAGGCAGCTAAATGATGTTTCTCTCCCCCTCTCCTTCCCTTCCCTCTTTCTCAAAATAAATAAAATCTTTAAAAAAAACAAAACAAAAGGAACCTTTCCCCTGAGCCCTCACTCTGCCTGATGTCTTTCCATTAAGACCTCACTCCTTTGAGTAAAGAGCTAAGTGCACGGGATGCTGGGAGGGCAGGTCTGGGCCAGGTTCTCACGGGGCCCTGAGACTTGAGAGGTCTCTGAGTGGGGAGAAGGGAGAGCTTGAAAAACAACTTCCTCTTTTACTTCTGACAGACCCTCCCACTGGAAGCCTGGTTGATTTAGGACCTTAAGTCCCTGTGTGGCTGGGTCAAGGTCTCTGAAGGTCGAGAGTAGGAGTGAGAGAGGGAAGTGGAGGGTCAGAGACAGGGCAACTGTCTGCAAGGTTGTCAATCTGTCCATCTGTGAATCAGCATCTGAGATCAGGGAGATGCTACCGTGCTGCCTCTTTCAATGGAAGAGCTTGGCATTCAAGGCTCCATGGAACCTGACCCTTTTGGTCTTATCATTTGTAGCTCGTCTGGGGGGCTAAGCCATAGTCACCACCAGGATTTCTTTTTATTTTTTAAAGATTTATTTATTTCTTTTCAGAGAGAGGGGAAAGGAGAGAGAAAGAGAGGAAGAGGAACATTGATGTGCATAAGAAACATCCATCAGTTGCCTCTTGCACACCCCCAGCTAGGGACCTGGCCCACAACCCAAGCACGTGCCCTGACAGGGAATTGAACCGATGACCTTTTGGCTAGCAGGCTGGCACGCAATCTGCTGAGCCATGCCAGCTGGGGACCCCGTAAGATTTCTTGACACACCACAGGCATTGGAGAGTCAGCTTGAGGGAGTTGACAAATTATTGGTTCTGGTTCAAGTTTTGATCCATCCCTTATCATCTGTGCTGTCTTGGGAAAATCACTTCTCTGATCTTCACTTTCTTCGTTGGCAGAATAGGCATCTTACTGCTCACTCTGACCATATCAGCTATAAACACAGGAATAAGAGACCCTACCAATCAGGTTATTATGAGGACTAAGTGAGGTAATATATGTAAAGTATCCGGGACAGAAAATGTGCTCAATAAATGTTGATCCCTTTATTAAGGTGGCCTGGTGACATTTTAACCACCCTTTAAGAATCAGCTCAAAAATACCCTCTCCAACTTAGAAAGGCCTCCCACTTAGAAAGTTTTTATTCTAGCTCATTTTATGCCTTGCCTGGAACAAACAGTTCCTACCAAGTGGTAGGCACGCAACAAGTATTTTTTGAATGAATAGATGGCTTGTAGTAGTCTCAGCAGGAGAACTCCCTGCCCAGCGGGAGCCAAGCCCTGTTCGGTTCACCTTTGTTCCATAGGCACCAGCGTAGAGCCTGGCATGCGATCTGTACACATCCAATTTTTAACAGCCTGGCCCTCTAGGAACTCAGAATCTAGCTGAGGAAGCAGAATTGATCCAGAAATACCTGGGTTCAAATCTGCATCATTTCACTATGAACAAGTCCCTTTATCTCTCTGGTCCTTGTTTATTTCATCAGTAAAACGGGCACAACACCAATCACTCTGCCTACCTCATGGGGTCACCATGAGAAGCCACTGAGAGAACCATGTTTGTGGAAATGTCTGTGAATTAAGTGCTCTGGAAATGTAAGGAGGGTGTGGCATGTTATTAATAACTGTCACTGTTAAGGTAGTTGATGATGCGGGCTGTGAAAGAATTCACAAAGAGAAGGACGTGTAGAGAATAAGGTTTTCATTCACTCTCCAAGAAAGGAGAGGGGGATGATGTAGATACATCAGCCTCAAGGGACGGGGGCTTTGAGCTTTTATTGGATTATCATTGGATTAAAAAAGTGGGTGGGGGCCCTGGCTGGTATAGCTCAGCAGATTGAGTGCCGGCCTCTAAACCAAAGGGTCACCAGTTCAATTCCCAGTCAGGGCACATGCCTGGGTTGTGGGCCAGGTCCCCAGTAGGGGGCACGTGAGAGGCAACCACACATTGATGTTTCTTTCCCTCTCTCCTTCCCTTCTTCTATCTTTAAAAATCTAAAAAAAAAGGAGGGGGAGGGCTTGCCATTTGGCCCCTGGGCTGCTGGGAAACTAAACTGAGGCTGCATGTGTGTTCCAGTGTTATCTGCCTCCTGTGGCTGTGGAGAGCCGGTTAGTCCCTAATTTCTGGTCCTGGGGACAGGCTCAGAAGAGTAAAATGGCAGTCATGTTTAACAAGGTCATAGGCCTGCAAGGCAGATGGTGCCACCATAGCAAATGGGGCTGGTTTTGTGCTTTCAGTCACAAACACTTTAGCACTTACTCTGGGCCAGGAGTTATTCTATCAGCTTTCCATGTTAGTTCATGTACTCCTCCCAGCAGCCATATGAAATGAACAACTCAGGCACCCAGAGATTAAAAATGTGTCCATTTAATTGCAACTTAAAATTAAGAGGCAGCCCTGGCTGGTGTGGCTCAGTGGATTGAGCGCGGGCTGTGAACCAAAGGGTGGTGGGTTCCATTCCCAGTCAGAGCACATGCCTGGGTTGCAGGCCAGGTCCCCAGTGAGGGCCACAAGAGAGGCAACCACACATTGATGTTTCTCTCCCTCTCTTTCTCCCTCTCTTCCCCTCTCTCTAAAAATAAATAAAATAAAACCTTAAAAAAAAAGATTAAAAAAAAAATTAAGAGGCAAAGCTGGGATTTGAGCCCAGGGAATCTGGCATGCTGACCCATGCTATTACCTAACATGCTAAGCTGTCTCCTTTTGTTGTTCCCACTAATAATATTACAGAATTAGGTGCTGAGTTTTGAGGGCCCAACATTGATTTCAGTAGAAATTCAGGTGCCTAGAGCCCGCTGCGGGCTGGAGGGTCTGAAGGGATGGGAATTTAAGATGCCTCCAAAGGGTAGGCAAAAGCTGTAGTTTGGAAGGAAAGCAGAAGGGAGGGTATTCCAGGCAGAGGGACTAGAAAGAGCAAAAGCACAGAGATAGCCAGACAGTGAGGAGGCCAAACTGGCTGGAAAAAAAAGGGCGACCTGCTGTTGAGGGGAAGGGGAAAGGTATTCAGTGCTAGGCGTGCGATTTGGACCGTGATAGGGACCGTTTGCTGGTTTCACTTGTCAATCTGTAAGCTCTGAAGTGGGAGAATCCAAAAGCAGTCCCTGAGTTGACTTCTTGGGGGAGAAGAAGAGGGGAAACGGGGGATCAAGCCTACCTGAGGCTGCCCTCCTTCCAATCCTCCTGTGAACACCTTCCAGGGCTATTGGGTTGGGAAAGTAAGGGGTAAGATGGGTATGAAAGGGACGCCTGGACCCCAGCGGCGGTCTGTGGAGCTACAGATCAGTGAATCTCAAACGAAGCAGCGTCCGCCCAACCCCGACCCCACAACTGGGGCTCAGACACACTCACCCCAGAGCGGGACCAGGAAGGAGGGCTTCTTCTGGGGTCCATCCCCCTAAACCGGGCCTCCTGGAGGGGCAAGCTGTCTAAGACAGGAGCCAGTGTGGTATGATAGCTTAAAGCGCAGCAGGCTCACAGACTGGTTTGAAATCGAGGCTCTGATACTGATGTAACCTCCTTTAGCCTTAGTTTCACCACCTGTAATTGGGGATAACAGCACAGTCTTCATAGGTTTATTGTGAAAATTCAACATAATAATGTGTGAAGCACAAAGTACTCTTATGTCGCACGTGGTGAGTGCCTGGTCAGCGTTGGTCAGCCGTGCGGTAACTCAGCAGCTCTAGTTTCCTGGCTCACGGGCTCTGCGGGCCTCTCCCCACCCCCTGCACTCACCAGCACCACTTACCAGGAAGGGGCTGGGTGGAGGAGGGGCCCCAGGAATGTTCCAGGAGGTAGAGATGGGGGTGGTGCCCTTGGAGGGTTCAGATTTCCCTTCCACCCTGGGCCTCTCCATCTGCTCAGTAATGGTGCCCTGGGAGCAGGCAGGCTTTGGCAGCTCCTGGGGGAGGCCCCAGCCAGGGGGAAGGGCGGAGCACCGTCCCTCTGCCTCTTCCAAGGCGCTTGAGTCTCTTGGTCACAAAGGCAGCCAAAATAAGTCTCCTCCCCGTGGAGCTGTGATAGGGCTAAGTAACCTTTTTCCTGCCTAGCCTATTGGACCTAATTCTGCCTCCCTGGGCCTCAGTTTCCCTGTCTGTGGCCTGTGGGAGGAGGGTGCTGCCCCCCTCACAGTCTCTATGGCAACCACAATCGATGTTGATGGTGTCCTCCCAACGGGAGAGGTCACTGCCTCCTCCTCCTCTGTTATATTCTCATCCAGTTCCATGCAGATACAATTACACAGCCACCGTAGACCGTACACCTAATTATAGGACACATCCATATTACCTCCCAATCTTCAGACCCACATCCCACAATCCTCCTGAAACACAGACTCCTCACACCCCATACATGCTCAGAAATATTCCTGTACACTCTCACACACACACCATAGACACCCCGGTCACATACCCCTAACACAAACACACACCTAATAGACAGGTGCACACTCATATGCAGACACACAGACACATCTCCACACAGACAAACACAGGAATATATACACAAGAAGACACCCAGACTCCCCTGAGATGCTCTGACCCCTAAATCTCTCACTTATGAGTGTGCAGCTGATCGTTTCTCACACACACGACTCCTCCCTCTGCCTCCCCCCTTGGGCACAGAGTGGCCACAGGGTGTCTGGTGGGAGCAGTCCTCAGGGACAGAGGCAGGTCACTGCCTCCGTCCTCTGGCCTGGCCCGGCCCAGATCCTTCACACCAAAAGCTCCCAAGAAGATGCCAGACCCGAGGCTGAGGGGGCCTGTGAAGAGAAAGAGGCTGTGGTTGGGAGGCTGTGGCTGGGAGGTGAGTGGGGCAGGGGCGGGGTGAGGGAAGTGGAGAGAGGGAGGAGGTCCAGGCAGGGAGAAGGGGAGGGAGGCTGCGGGCGGCCCTACTCACGCTGGGGAGCCCGAGGGAGGGCCAGGCAGGCCTGTGCGAGTCTCAGCTGGTGGGGGCCATGCCCCAGGCCCACCATGAACCTGGAAGGGCTGGAGATGGTCGCAGTGCTTGTGGTCCTCGCTCTGTTTGTCAAGGTGCTGGAGCAGTTTGGGCTCTTTGAGCCTGTCTCCTTGGAAGGTAACCCAGGTATCTGGGCAGGTCTGGGCTGCTGGCTGGAGGGACAGCCGCCAGCAGCATTGGGGAGGGGCTACTCTCACTTATGACTGGGAGCGGGGATGAGGGAATTAGTGATGGGATGGGGTATCTCCTGGAGGTTGAGGGGTGCTTGGGGAACAGGGCATCTGGGAGAGGCAGAGAAGGGGACTCTGGGGTGGAGCATCTGGGGGACTAGGTGTCTGACGAAGGTGAAGATAGAGGACCAGGGGACAGAGTGTTTGGGGAAGTGATGAGGGGTGCAGTGTGGGAGGACTGGGGTATGGAGATGAGGGGAGTCTGGGGCACATGAGGAGAGATCAGGAGATAGGCAGGGGTATCTGGAGTAGAGGAAGGAGGTTCCGGGGATCCCGAGACACCACTGGACTTCTAGGGAGTCCCGTTTGGGGCCAGGGGCCACAATGGCTCGGAAGATGTGTGACTCTCCATGCCTCCATCCCTGCAGGTGTGGTTACAGAGTGTGTGTGGACTCAGTACGTGAGAGATACAGGGGGTGTGATTGTGTGTGTCCATGTGTGTGATGAGAAAGGACAAAGTGTGTGACTGTGTGAGCCTGTGTATGTGACAGGAATGTCATTTAATGTGTCAGAGTGACAGGATATGTGGCTTTGTCAGATGGTGGACATGACTGTGCCTGAGGGGACATTGTATGTGTCTGCCCCGTGGGTGTCAGATTGTATACATGGCCGTTCCCGGAGTTCCCTGGGCATTACTAGCTCTACACGCAAGACTTAGGAGGGGAGTGGGCTCTGAAGGGACAGGAGTGAGAACACTGTGAGTGAGACACTTACAGATCTGCTCTGGCAGGAGGGGGAGGGGTGGGTCAGATCAGAGACCCCGCTTCCCAGGTGCCCACTTCCTCTCAGGATCCAAGGGCAGAGTGGTCCCCGGGGCCTAGACACTGGGAGTGGGAAATCAGTTCTCTGCTTGAGTGGGGAGCAATATTGGGAGTAGAGAGGGGAACATCTTCTGCCTCCCCCGGAGAGTTTTGGCCTCTCCCTCCACTTTACACCAAGAACTGTGCAGCTCCGTGACATGGCTGGTCCCCAGTCCCACCAGGGACAGGTAAACAGGCAAGAACCATGACAGGGGGGCTGCGGGGAAGAACTAAAAAGATGTGAAAGGAGCTAGGACAAGACGAAGGTCCATGAGCTGCTCTAGTGTTGAGTGAGAGTGGAAGACTCCTAGCTTACCCCCATCCTCTGCTGCATTTATTAGGATGGGGTGGGGAACAAGAACTGGTCCTAGATGAACTAGGTAGGTTTCCTCCAGTCTTTTTTTGTTAAGAGAGAGGGGAAGGAGGGAGAAAGAGAGGGAGGGAAACATCTATTGGTTGCCCCCAACTGGGGACCTGGCCCACAACCCTGGCATGTGCCCTGACTGGGAATCAAACCGGAATCCACTGAGCCACACCAGGCAGGGCGCATCCAGTTGTGACTGGAGGAAATCAGTTGGGCTCTAACTTACCATCCCCTTTAGACTATTTGGTGGGAAGAGGGGTCATCCAGGAAACCCGGCATCCTGTAGGCTGAAGGCAGCCCCTTTCTCTTTCTATTTTTAGAGGAGTCTAGAGGACATTGAGTCTTGGGAGCAGATCAGGGGGACGTGTGAAGAAGAGGAGGTTGGAAGAAGGGGTGAGCTGCCCCCCAGTCTGGTGGCGGCTCTACGTAGCACCAGAGGCCCCAGGTGCAATACAGTATCAGCTTCGGGGAACCAAAGTCCAGGCTAATGGAGCCCTGGGCCAGGGGCCAGGCCGCCATCGATCCCCCACCCAGCCCACTGCCTCCCTCCCGCCTCTCCCAAGCTCCTGCTGTGGAGGAGAGAGAGAGGCCATGTGGGAGCTGGAGAAGGCAGTGACTTCTAGCAGTTACCTCTGAGGAGCAGGGTCTCATCCTGAGGGTGGAGACTGAATTGGGATGGTGGGGCCTGTGTGGGAGTGGAGATGCTTGAGTAACCTATAACCAGAGAAAGTTGGGCCCTTCCAGAAATGGACTGAGGCCAGCCTCAGTGTCTGCCGCCTCTGGCCCTGGAGTCTGGAGGTGGGTGCAGCCAGGAGACAGACACACATGAATGTGGGGGGCTCCCTAGGATGCCATGAGAGCTGCAGGACAAGTGTGTAAACAAGGGGAAAGGAGAGGAAGTGTGATCGGTGGGCTCCGGATAGCCCCACGTTACACTAAAATACTCACCTTAAGGTCCGTTATTGCCTCAAAGTTCAATGTCATTTCACCTTCAAAGAGTAGGCCATACTGGAAAGGACTGGGAAGGGACACTTTTAGGGTGGATGAGTTAGCTGCTGAGGAGCCCTGTTCCACAGGTGGAAAATATCGGTACCTTGGAATGGGGACTCGTAGGAAAGAAAGGTGGGCGTACTCTGGGCAGATGGGGCTTCTGCGGGTGAGCTGCAGCCTGAAGTGTCTGGGTGCCATGGGCGCATAGGTCACGGTATGATAATGGGTACTTGTCCTGGTGACTGTGGTGTGTGTCACAATATTATAAGGTCCTAGAGTGGCATTAACACGTTGTGTCATGATGTCCCCAAGGTCATCGTGTGTTTTCATGTGGTTTGATCATACTGTTGTGTAGGATGGCTTGTATAGTTCCTCTTGTGTGTGTCGTGTTGTTCCCAGGCCACAACTATGTGTTTGTGTTAAGGAGTTTCAGGTCAGAGTGTGTGTGTGTGTGTGTGTGTGCGTGCACACAGATGTGTTGAAGCTGCTTAATTAGGCCGCAGGGTGTGAGTTACCGAGTATCAAGCTGTCACTGTATGGCATCCATCACTCTGTGGTTTACCATTCTGTGTGTCACTCTACACACCTGTCTGTGTGTGCATGCATGTGTGTGTGTGTGTGTGTGTGTGTGTGTGAGAGGTGTTCCTACCTGGGCAATCCTTGGGTTGGACATCACCCTCAGAGGGCCAGCCGTAATGCTGGAGGTGAGGGCACTGGGTCAGCACATGGGCACTGAAGTCAATGCCACCTGCCCCGAGCTGCCTCGCTCTCTCCAGCTGGGTCCCGGTACGCAAGGTGCCCCAGCTGCCTCCGTGGGCTTTCCATGCCTCTGAAACCCAGGGGGCTCCCCTAACCCAGTCCCAGCTACCTTTGCCATTCCCCTTCAACCCTCCCCCAACACTCCGCCCCCAGCCGGGGTTAATTTGTGATGGTGGGAAAGGGACAGCGAACGGAGGGGCAGTGGGGGTTAATGTGCCTTCCCGGGGTCTTCTCTCTTCCCAGGCCACCCTCCAGGGCCCACTAAAAAAGCGCTGAAGCAGCGGTTCCTCAAGCTGCTGCCTTGCTGCGGCCCCCAAGCCCTGCCCTCAGTCAGTGAAAGCAAGTGCCGCTCCTGTACTTCCTGGGGCGGGGCCCGTCGTGTGGGACAGTGTGACTGGAGCGGGCCTCTGTGTGTGTGTGCACGCGTGCGCGACCAGTGTGTCCCCCCTGGTAGGGTGGGCACTGGCTAGCGCGAGAGTGAGTAGGCGCAGCTACAGTCCTCAGAGGAAGCATAGTGTGGGGACATGGTCAGTTCGGGGTGCGGGGCCCTAGTGTCTGTGGTCTCACCAGTTTGCGAAATGGGCGGGACCTGTGTGTTTGGGCGTGGCCAGGGTGGCAAAGCTGAGGCCCCAGCCTAGTGCTGTGACCGATGTGGTGGGGGCTGGTCTAGGCGGCTGTGCGGGTCTGTGTGCCTGTGCGTGGCTTAGCTGGGTTAGTGTCTGCGACTTTGGCCTCCTGCCCCGGCCCTGGGCATGTTATGGTTGTCGAAACGCATGTCGCCCATGCGAATGGAGCCCGCCTTGCACCAGATGCCAGGATACTTGGACTTTCTAGTGGCAGCCTGGTTCCCAGTAGAGTGACCTCCTTTTGTCCCTAGGCCTGTTTTCTCAGTTGGGCCTTGTCCGTGTCATAGGATCATGCTTCATTTTGCAAGCTACCAAGGCCCGTTTTGTACTTGTTTGAAAGTGTCGTTGTGTTTGATTCCGGATCCCACTTGAGGGTAGATTCCGAAAAGGAACTGGCGTGAGTGCCGCATGCGGGTGTGCGTGGGGTCCATTCCGCGTGTGCCTGTGCTCATTCATTACGTGTGCTTTTGCGTGCGGGGCTGGGGTGTGTGCATTGTAACACGAAGGTTTGTGAGATTTGCAGTGAGTGTGAGGGACAGACAAGGTGTGTGCCTGCAGTTGGTCGGGTTTTCGGCTTTCTCGGTGACAGTGTGCTCCCTTCAGCATTAGCCGCCCCAGCCTCCCTACGCCCCCACAGACCCCGCCCGCTGGACCCAGGTGACTTACTCTCCTGGTGGGGGCGGGGGCGGGGTGGGGGGGCTTTGGGAGAACGGGGTGGGGGCATTTGCCTGGGGGACTGGATGTTGGGGGCTTGGGGGACTGAGATGGGGCCGGGGGTGGGGCCTTGGCTAAGGCTTATCTGAGGTGGAGGCAGGGGTGGGGTCTAGACGGAGCTTGGCTGGAGCTGGGCGGGGCATGGCTCCAGCATGGCTCGGGAAGGCGGGAATCTGGGCGGGGCAAGACTTGGATCGGGGAGATCGATTGGGTCAGGGAGGGCCCAGAAGCTCGACGCCCCTTCTCGAACCTGTCTTTGCTACTCCAACCCCTTACGGGATAAAGATGGGTTGGGGCCTTTTCTTCCAATCAGGGACCAAGGGCCCAGGGGCCAGCGCCCGGTCGGATCCCTGGCTCTGGAGACAGGCCTGGACTTGGGCCGGGCCTGCTCATAGACATTGAAGTTGACCAGAGTCTTGTCTCCTTGCTCTCACGTCCAGGGTGGCAGGCTAGTCTCTGGTATCGGAGATAGGGGGGATGTATGGATCGGTGATTTTGAAGAGGGGCCATGGGGGCTGGGCCTGAGGCGCGCCTCTCCCCCTCCCTCGTCCCCCCCCCCCCAATCCCCACAGACAGCGTGGAGGATGAGTTTGAACTGTCTACCGTATGTCACCGGCCCGAGGGTCTGGAGCAGCTGCAGGAGCAAACCAAGTTCACTCGCAAAGAGTTGCAGGTCCTGTACCGGGGCTTCAAGAATGTGAGTGTAAAAAGCAAGGCCAAACTGGGAGAGGAGTGGGACGGGGGGGCGGGGCCTATCCTTGACTAATCAGAACGGTGACCCGGCTTTGGGGTGTGAGACAGAAGGGGAAGGGGAGGGAGAATCCCCTTTTACCCCCTCGCCCCACAGCCCCACTCCTCACCGGCAGACCAAACTTCTAGCAGGAGGTTCTGGTTTGTTTGAGAAGGGGCAGAGCCTGTAGACAGGTTAGGTGTTTTGTTTGTTTGTTTTGCACTGGGAAGAAGTCTTGCCTCCCATCAGAAGAGCTCCACGGTGAGCCCCCTGGAGACGTGAAGATTTCGTCCCTCTCTGGGAGTCTCTGGGTGTGAAGGGAGAGGGATGTGGAGGGGGGTTTTCCGGTGTCCTCAGTCTGGTCTCCCCATTGCCCAGGAATGTCCCAGCGGAATTGTCAATGAGGAGAACTTCAAGCAGATTTACTCTCAGTTCTTTCCTCAAGGAGGTGAGGGGACAAGGCCTAAAAGGAAGCAGCTGTTTATTTCTGGGTTGAGCTGGGGAGAGGGTTGTGGGGCAGCTGGGAATGCCAAGTGATAAGAGGTGTTTGGGGAGCCCCATGGAGGTTGGAAGTCCTCTGCAGTCTGGAAGCCAAGCTCACTGTCCCACTATTCTGCAGACTCCAGCACATATGCCACCTTTCTCTTCAATGCCTTTGACACCAACCACGACGGCTCCGTCAGTTTTGAGGTGAGCTGGAGAAGATGGGCCAGGGAGGCCTGGGGCTTCGGGGCCAGGATCTATAGGCCAAACCCAGAGAGGAGATTGGGTGAAAAGTATCTGAAGACACATTCTTCCCCCTGCCTCCTCCCCAGGACTTTGTGGCTGGTTTGTCAGTGATTCTTCGAGGAACCATAGACGACAGACTGAATTGGGCCTTCAACCTGTATGACCTCAACAAGGACGGCTGCATCACCAAGGAGGTGTGCAGGGCAACTGAAGAGCTGGAGGGGAGGTGTAAAAGGCCCACAGGAAGGAAATGAGACCCACATATGCATTACCAGCAAGGGGGATGCTTGCCCTAGGCCCTCGGCCTCCCGGCTGGGAGGCTATAGGCTCTGAGGAGGGCTCCTCTTCTTTTTTGGCTTAACAGGAAATGCTTGATATCATGAAGTCCATCTATGACATGATGGGCAAGTATACATATCCTGCACTCCGGGAGGAGGCCCCAAGGGAACATGTGGAGAGCTTTTTCCAGGTACTTGGGGTGGGGTAGGCTGGAGGGTCCTGGAGTGAAGGGAGGAAGGTGAGGTCCCAGTGGGGGACTTACCTGAATTTCACCTGCCTTTCTCCTGCCATCCCTCCTGTTATCCCTCCGGACTACCTTTCCGCAGAAGATGGACAGGAACAAGGATGGCGTGGTGACCATTGAGGAATTCATTGAGTCTTGTCAAAAGGTACAGGTCCCCACCCCCACATTTCCCTGGTCTGGACTCAGGGTCTAATTCAATGATATAGGAGAAGGCTCCTTTGGGCAGAGCATCATCTCTGTATCTCAGCCCCACTCCCAAGCCTGTTCCTTCGCAACTGGGGGAGGCCTGTCATTCCTTACCTCTGGTCTATCTGGGTGTCTCCTTCTTCATTGCCTCTCTCTGTCTCTGACTGTCCATATTTATAACTCAGTGTCTCTGTCCCTGTCTCTGACAAGCTCTTTTTCTTTCTCTCTCTCCAATATGCTTCTCTCACACCATGGCTACAGGATGAGAACATCATGAGGTCCATGCAGCTCTTTGACAATGTCATCTAGCTCCTCAGGATAGGGGGGTCAGGTGTCCGTTGACCATGCTCTAGCCCTAGTCCAGTTGGACCTCACCCTTCTCTCCCCAGGTCTGTCCTCATCCTAGCCCTGCCCAGGGTCTGTAGGAATCCAAGAACCTGGGAATTTAGTGGAGCCAAAGGGACCAGGGAGTGGGCAGAGTGCATCTGCTGGGTGTTCCCAACTCCCAACAGCTCCCACCCCCTTCCTGCCTGACATTCAGAGCCGAGGGTGCCCTGCTATAGAAATGAAGTGGTTCTCCACCTCCCACCCCACTGTAGAAACTGCAACACTAGACAGAATTTCTCCTGCTATGGTGCTTTTCCCATCCCTGATCTCATAAACATTTTGCCTAAGACTGCCTTCTCAGAGAGGCCGTTCTGTCCTTGGCACGGATTGGCCTTTCAGAACAGGGCCTTTGAGGGCTCTGTAGGAAGGGAACAAGAATGTAAAGGCAGAAATCTTGGGCTTGAGCCAGTGGTTAGGTCCTAGGAGGTGGCTGGAGCACAGAGTAGAAAGGCCTAGGGATTGTCAGTGAGAGCTACGGCATGCCAGGCTATCACTCTGAGCTCCACACACAGGTCTGCCACCAAGCTACAAAAATATGAATTTCTAGGCTCTTCAGAAGACCTTTTCTCCTTGGAAACACCCCACAAATTTTCCATGCTCAGTATCACAGAAAAGCCTGGGATCCTGATGTCTGGCTCATCCCTGGATTTTTTCCTCTCCTTCCATCCTGTTTGTATGGTAGTGGTGGTGGCAAGGGAATATGGGTGGGAGATGTCCTGACTGATACCTCCCAAAGGTTCAGCCTACCAGCATGGAGTAAGTCAGGGACCATCTAGTGAATGCATTAGAAGAAAAGGAAGGAGGGAGGCTGGCATAGTATCTGAACCAGTGTGGGGGTATTCATTAACATCTTTGATCTACCCAGGCTTTTTCCAACCCCCCAAATAGCCTCCTCAGTTCCCACCTAGGGTCTTCTCTTATTCTATTCAATCTACCCAGAGATGCCCTGAACATACCTAGAAGGCAGGAACCAGAGGATCCAAGTCCCACATCATCAGCAGCACCCCTGCCATGCTGTCACCCTTAATATACCTGCTTGTTCCATTAGCTAGGGCCTGAGAGGAAGGGCCCCAGAGAGCTCCCTTTCCCATCAGAACACTGTCAACTGCTTTGCATTTTTGGCTCCTCTGTATATTTTGTAAAATAAAAAAATACACCAGATCCAATAAAACAATGGCTATGCACAGGCTTCTGTCTCTGCCTTTTTGTCCTTCCTACCCCACACGTACCTCACAACCTCTAACTCATGCATCTGCAGCCTTATAGCTCTGAAAGAAAGTGCCTCTCTTTCCCACAGTATGGCCAACTCTTGGCACAAGACCAAGACATGGGTTCTGAAAGGGTTGGAAACCTACCCGACCTTAGAGAAGTACCTACACGAATCTCTGTCCTTAGAGAAGACAAGGAAGAGACAGGATATCAATGCCCCAAAGACTATGCCAAACCAGCTGTTTTTGTCTAGACATTATTACAAGTTGAATCAAGAATTTCTAATTTATAGACATCAGGTAATCTCAAAGTATTTTCTTTTGAGGGGGGGAATTCCCTTTAATGTCTAATGAAAATTTTGTTACATAAACATCCCGACCTTGCCGTCAGTATGGACATACATTTGTGTCTATTCTCCAGCCAAGAATGATGGAGAATCAGATGGCATGGACCCAGGGCAGGTTGCCATGGAGGAGATGATACTAGGGTAATAGAGCCTGCCTGTGTGTGAGGGAACATTTCTTTGTTTTGCTGCTAGAGAGGTAGCCACCAATGGTAGGTTCCTCCCATCCTTCCTCTAGGGCAAGGGTGTCAGATTCATTTTCACCAGGGGTCACATCACCATCCTGGTTGCCTTCAAAGGGCCAAATGTAATTTCAACTTTTTTTTTTTTTTAAGATTTTGTTTATTTTTAGAGTGAGGGGAAGGGAGGGAGAAAGAAAGGGAGAGAAATATCAGTGCATGGTTGCCTCCCATGCACCACACTGGGAATCTGGCCTGCAACCCAGGCATGTGCCCTGACTGGGAATCGAACCTACGACCCTTTGGTTTGCAGGCTGGTGCTCAAACCACTGAGCTACACTAGCCAGGGCTAATTTCAACTCTTTAACAGTTAAGGAGTAGTTACATTTTTGTACAGTCCTAAAATTATTTTGGCCCTTTGAAGGCAACTGCAAGGCTAATGTGGCCCCGGTGAAGATGAGTTTGATACCCCTGCTCTAGGGTACCATCGTATGGTGACTAAGCTTCACCATGCACAGGACGTCTGTGGATGTAACTCAGTTTTAAGACTGAAATCAAGAAATATCATGCTTCCTGTTACATTTGATTTTGCCCTCAAACCTCCTACTACAAAAGTCCACTCTCTCCTGTCCCTGAGGAACAGTGATAAATAAAGACGTTAAGCTCGGAAGTTGCATGGCCATCCCCCACCAACCTGACCAAATGCGAACCATGAAGGACTAAGGGAACCCTGAGAAGGGGAAATGGACCCTGCCTAGAGCTCCATCACCTGTCATGTCTTTTTTATTGGAGTTTATACCTTTCCTTGTGGTTGAATTCCATTTTAGGCAGAATTTTCCTGCTACCAGCAAATGTACCCAGCTGCATCTGTAGCTATAAACCAAGGATGTCTTGAGATTGTTTTTACAGATATACGTTACAGAAAATAATTCCAACATTTACGAACTGTATCCCAAGATTATATAGAGGTACCTATTCTATTACTTCTATTACTGCACACATTGTCAGAGTATGGTGTCCAAGAAACAAAAACTTACTTCCAGAATCCATCATTTTATCCTCTGACCCTACCCACATCACACAATTACCTGCTCTTTAGGCCCTTGGGTTTCATTGGGTCACAATCCCTCTGAAGGATCTGATGAAATATATGGGCCCACTGTCCAGAAGGGGGGGGGGAGCACATTTGTTTATTTATTTACTTATTATTTTAAATCCTCACCTGAGGATATGATCATTGATTTTAGAGAGGGGGTGAGTAACATCAACATGAGAAAGAAACATCGACATGTTCCCCTACCCTCTTATGTGCCTTGACTGGGGGTGGAACCCGCAACCCACCCAGGTATGTGTCTGACCAGGAATCAAACCCGCTACCTTTTGGTGTACAGGATCATGCTCCAACCAACTGAGCCAACTGGCCAGGCTCCATTTATTTTGATATTCCTTAAGCCCACCCATGGGCCCTACATTAAGACGCTATGATCTAGCCTACCTTTCAGCCTTCCGTTGTACAGAAGAGGCAACAGGCACATTTATAGGAGGATCGAGACTTGACCCAGCCCCCAAAGTCTCTATTTGGAGTGGGCCTGTGGCACAGTAAAGATTTATGTGTGAAAGGTGGATGTTGTGCATGTCATAATCTAAACAGAGTGACACTGTGACGGGCGCTCAAGGTGCTCTCTACTTTTACTTCGTGGCACTTCTCAGTCTGTAACTACTGTGCATGTTTATCTGAGTAGCCATCTTTTCTGATGCACTGTAAGCTACAGAAGGCTCCTTGGGTACCCGGGCTGTTTTTTTTCCCCCTCAACATCCTACCCTTGAGGACTGGCAAATAATAGACACTCAGTAATTACTTGATTGGATGAATGAGCATGGTGAGTTTGTGTACATAACTGGGTTAGGTATGGGGGCATTCTCTGTATTTTAGGGTAGGTCCAAGTTTAAGGGAAGCTGAAGTCTAAAGCTGAGAATTTCTAGTGAAGTGGGAAGTGCCCCAGAGCCTGAGCACAAAAATGGGAACCAGAAAAATAAGAGGTTGGCATTCTGATTTTTTCTGGCCATTGGTTGGACTCTGAACATTGTCAGCTGCTCCATCTCAAAACACCCTCCTTTTCTGCCTTCCAGTATTTTATACTTCCTGGTCTTCCTTTTACATTTCTTTCTTTCTTTTTTTTTAAAGATTTTATTTATTTATTTTTAGACAGAGGAGAAGGGGATGAGAAAGAGATGGAGAGAAACATCATGTTTGGTTGGACTTGTGCTCACCCTACTGGGGACCTGGCCTGTAACCCAGGAACGTGCCTGACTGGGAGTTGAACCACTGGGAGTTTGGTTCACAGGCCGGCACTCAATCCACCGAGTCACACTAGCCAGGGCTCCTTTTACATTTCTGGCTGCCCCTTCTCAGCCCTCTCTGCAGACTCATCCTTCTTAACTGGAATTCTAAACTTAGGGCTCCACAGCTCAGAACTGAGCCTCTGCTCCAAATCACATTCAACCCCATGGCTTGAATACCATCTAATATGCAGAGGACTCCTAAGTTTATGTCTCCAGAATTGTCTGAACTCCAAGATCTATTTATCCAGTTGCCTATTTGACATTATGTGGACCTGTAAAAAACTTAACCTGTTCAAAATGGAGCTTTGATCCATGCCTTCTCAGTCTTCCTCTTTTCAAGTAATGACACCATCCACCTGGTTGCTCAGGTCAAAACTTAGGAATCTTCATGTCTTCCTGTCCCTCTATCCTCCTCTACTCTCTCATCAATCACCAATTCCACCACCACAGATGCAGCCTCTCTATCTCCACTGTGGTTCCCTAGGTGAAGCCACTGTTATCACTCACCTGGATTATTATTTATTCTTCCACCTAAAGTCGTCCCTCCTTGCTGTGGTTACTTTTTATTACATCACTCAATTTCCTTGCTTCATATTACTTCATCACAAACTGAGTTCCTATGCATGTATTGAATTTGTTATGGTCTGTTTCCTCACCTAGAAGTACACTCTCTGAGAGTAGGGCCCTATTCCATTCATTCCACCCATGTTTAGCGTAGGCCTGTTAAACTTTGGTTCCTGTTATAGATGTGGTATGGAGAGAAAGTGTGAGGCAAGAACGGCCCTTCAAGTTTGAGAGGTACAGATATGGAAGGTGGATCACAGACCCCAGAGTCTGGACTGTGGTGAGTAGATGACACTGTGGCTACTGATGTGCTAGCAGATATGAGACATGAGGCAAAAGGAAAATACCATGAGACTGAGACTGGGGTTGGCTGGAATGACGGCCCCCAACTCCCCAAGTGATCGCAGTATCCAGTGAAGCTGCTTATGATCCCCAATTGTCATCACGGGAAGACCCCTAAGAAAATGCTTGCTCTTAACTCCAGTCCCTACGCTCCAGGACTAAAAAGAAGAGGGGCTGTGACAGTCTCTGCAGCTACAAGTTGGGCTACCATTGGAGGAGCTGAATGTGAAATGGCAGAGTAGGATGGACAATGCTAACTCAATCTTAATCACAATGAGACCGAGATGCTGCTCAGTTCACATTTATACCGCACAAGTTGAGACAGATATCTCAACATAAATGTCAAGTGCAGTATGACAGAACATATAGCAAGGGGATCCAAGCCCACCTAGGGTTCAGGGAAGGCTTCCCCAAGGAAATGATGTTTGTGTGAGGGCCTGAGGTATTTCGGTTCTGCCCCGCACTTCACGTTCCCCATTCCCAAACAAGCCAGGCCTTTCATCCCTCCCTACATTTGTACTCTGTTCCTTTTGCCTGGAGTGTTCTTTTCTCCTCCTCACTACTCAGCCTGGATGCCTCATACTCATCCTTTAACATCTTGCTCAAAAGCAAAACCATCCATGGTCACCGCCTCTTCCCCAAAGAGGATTAAATCAGTCTCTTCTCTGCGCTCCGGCAACACTTGGGTACACTTTATGGGATGTGTACTGGATTGTCTCCAGCCACTATACTGTGAGCTCAGAGTGGCTCAGGAGCCCAGCACGAGGCCAGCTCAATAGGTGTCCGCTGAATGAAGGAAGGAACGAAAGATTGAATTTTTTAAAGCGGTTAGCGCCCAGTTGGGTGTAGGCGGAAATGTTCAAGACACGCGGGTTAGCTGAGCTCCTTGGAGCGTTGTCTTCACAGAACCGAGCCTGGGTCAGGTTGTCGTAATGAGTCAAGCTATTAGAAGAACCTCAATAGAAATAGGTCAGTTCCTTCCTACGTCTTTAAGAACTAGAGGCTTCATTTCCGCGCCTGCTCATTGAGAGAGTAAACGCCTCTCATCCTCCCTACCCACCCCCCTTATCCCCATCGCCCGCAGCAGCCTCCTCCCATACTCCCCTTCTTTGGGTCGGGTAATGGTCCGTCCCAGGGCGCCTGGCTCGTTCTCGAGGGTGGAGAACATAAATGGTACATCCTACTGTCTTCATCACCTTCTGCTTTTCGCGTCTCCTGGGTTCTACCTCCCCCTACCGAATGAGCTCCATAGGCCGGCCCAAAAGAAGGAGGGGGAGCCGGGCTAAGGGGACCGGTCTGAGCCGGTCTGCAGCGCAGGCGCAGTGCGGATAAACAGGAAGCTGGCGGTAGAGGCAGCGGCAGAAAAGCTCTTGGGTTTTCGGGGGGAAAACAGCGGAAGGCTAGGATTGTAGGGAGGGCACCAGAGGCTAACTGGGAACGAAAAAGAAGCTTTGGCCATCTGCCTCCAGGGAGCGAGAGGTGCAGCTTCGTTCCCGGCTTAGGCTTCCGGCTCCCCAGCTTAGGCTGAGGCAGCGGCTGACAAAGGGCTCGCTCCGGTGCCGCCGCCCTTCTCATCCGGGCATTCAGGTCCCTGCGGAGGGGAGGGGGAAGGGCAGAGGGGGAAGGGAAGGAGCAGGAGGGGCGAGCTTTTGGAGCCGAGGCCCTCTCCTGGGCTCTGGGCCCGCGGCCCAGCGGACGGAGGCAGAGGAGGACCCTTAGAGGGGGCAGCGGCCGGGGGCAGGAGGATGGTTCAGAAGGAGAGCCAGGCGGCGCTGGAGGAGCGGGAGAACGAGCTCAACGCCAGCCCTGCCGCCTCCGCTGGTGCATCGTTGGAGGCACCGGCAACACCGGCCCCCGGAGAAGACAACCCGACCGGGGCTGGGGGAGCAGCAGTGTCTGGGGCGGCAGGAGGGACTCGGAGGTTCCTGTGCGGCGTGGTGGAAGGTGAGCGTCCCCCTTCCCGCCTCGCCCCAATACTAACAGCTTCTGTTCTCGTGCGGGGTGGCGGCGGTGCTGGGGGGTGCTCTTAAAGGTGTTACTCGGTTGGATTTGAAATTTGACCTTGCTAACACGAGGCGAGAGGCGAGACGGTGTGTAGGTCTTCCCTCTCGTTCTTAAATGGCGTCGAATTCCCCTCTGGCACTTGCGCCTGACCCCACCCGCCTTGGGCTCGCAGCCCAGCGTTCTCCTGCGGAGGCGGCGGCGAGGAGCCTGGGCCCCTGAATAGTGCAGACGCGTTTGTGCCCTGGGATGTTTCTCCCCAGGGTGGGCTGTGTTCGGGTGGGGAAATGTGGATAGTGGTGTTGTCGCCAGTTTGGGGGCGGGAACCCCACATAGATGTGCTTGTATTCCTGGAGTGGAGAGAAGCACGGTGGGCCGGTAATTGTTCTAATTCCTCTTAGTTTAGGGTGGGGTTTTTTCTGCTGGCCAGTTACCCCGCCCCCCACCTTTTGAAGATTTATTTGCAGCCTGGAAAATTGCCCTTTGCCAACGACTGTGCTTTGCCTTCGAGGGAGGAAGCTTTGACTTTCATATCAGATACAGGGTTTTTATTTAGTGACTGCAGAAGAGGTTTAAGAAATGCCCTTCTCGAGATCTCCCTCCCTTCCCATTTCCATTTAAGAGCAATGATGGACGTTTTTGGAAGGTGGGGACAATGACAAGAAGATTGTATGACCATTTTTTTTAAAGATTTTATTTGTTTTTAGAGAGAGGAGAAGGGTGGGAGAAAAAGGGAGAGAAACAATGTGTGGTTGCCTCTCGTGTGCCTCTGACAATTTATTAATGTAATAGACAAGTATTTGCCTGTGTATTCTATGAAAACGTTAATCAGTTACATTGTTACTTTACATTGCTACTGTCCTCGAGTACAACATGTATTTGAGTTTTCTGAAGTATTTTGGCTGATCTAGGGTTTCCTAGATGTCTGCTTTATTCGATCCTGTATGTGATGGTCTGTATAGAAGTGTATAAAAATTAGTCTCCATCAAAAAACCAAAAAGGGCCCTAGCTAGTGTCTCAGTGGATTGAGCGCCATCCTGCGAACAAAAATGTCACAGGTTCGAGTCCCAATCAGGACACATGCCTGTTTTGTAGAACCAGGTCCCCCGTTGGGGACATTTGAGAGGCATCCAGTCCATGTATCTCTTGCTCATGGATGTTTCTCTTCTTCTCCCTCCCTTCCCGTCTCTCTAAAATAAGTACAATCTTAAAAAGTTGTTTTTTTTTTATCCCAAAAAGGTATGGAAAAGGAAAGAAGGTTGCTCTCTTAGTTGAAAGCTTCAGCTTTTCCAGCATCGAGGAGCAGTTTTGAACTTTTTTCATATCGTGGCACACAAACTAATTACTGAAATTCTGTGGCACACCAGAAAATACGTATTTTTGCCAGTCTGACAAAAGAAAATAGGTATAATTTTTATTGACACCGGATGGTGGTGGTGTTGGCTGTTGTCATTTTTTACTTTGACAATTTAAGGGAAAAGAAGTCTGTGCTTTTGACTGAACAGTCAGGTACCGCATGTTTTAAAAATAGTTGCAGCACACTCGTTGAAAATCTTGAAAATGAAAATCTTTTTGGCATCGAGTATTCATTTGAAGGATGGGTGATGGTTATTGTATTTTAGATAGTTAAATTGTAGCGGAGAATGGACTAATTTTCAGTAAGGAGTGAAACAGTTAAAAGTTAACTTGCAGAGTTTAGGGGAAGACAGAATGGAAGATAACTTTGTATTTGACTGGAATGAAAGTTTATGAAAACATGATTGCTTTGTGTGATTATCCGTTGATATATTTTTGGGGCTTGTTTGAATGCAGGGATATTGTAGAAAAAAAATCTGTTTTGTTCTCAGAGATCTTGATGTGGAGGGTGGGGAAGAAGTGCTGGGAGATAACGGACATCTTAGACTAGAGTGAGTCTAAGGAAACTTGCCTCCAGTAGTTATGGATAAAAGCTTGTTGTAGTTTGAATAAGTTGGTTTGTTTTTAGGAATGGTGCTGAAATAGAACTACTCAAAGAATAGAGTTGTGTTGTCTTTTACGTGGTCCCTCCTTCGTCCCGTTCACAACAAATTCTGTCCCATTCCCTCCCGTGTTTTCTTGGTGGCTAAGTATCTGATTTTCCCCCAATACTTGTAAGTGGGCACCATTCCTAAAATGGATGAGGATAGAACTGCTGTAGGTATTGCAGGGTTCCTGTTGCGTTTGTTTTCTTTCCCTCCCAAACCTTTGTTAAAGGTTTTAACTCCTGTGTAGCTGCACTGCTTCCTCTTTGTGGTGTAGTTGATTCAGAACCAACCTGACTCTCAAAGAGCAAAGGTAGGTTTTTAATCTTCAAATTAAAATGTCAGACACTTGAAAAAGTTTGTTTTTTATGTGGAAATAACTGGAAAGGGATGTGTAAGGCCTACTTTCAGATAAAAATGATAATGCTGAGTGTTCTAGGAAAGCTATAAAGTCTTATATGAAATTTACCTATTATTTTAGGCAAGATCACCTTAAGAGGGTGATCACCTGTAAGGGGGTAACATTGAATTGTCAAGATTGAAAATGCTCAGTTTCATACATATGGTATGTAATGAATTTTTCTTTGGTCTGTTATTTTCCTTGTTTGTAGTACAGAGTAACAATCTTGTTTAGAGATTGGAACTTAATAATACACTTAGTAAATTTGGTTTTTAGGTTAGTCTCTTAGGTAGGTAGACTCTGTGTGTGCACACGTGTGTAGCATTTTGTATTCAAAATGCAGGTTTAACCATCTTCATGGTACATCCAAGAGATTGTCCTTACCTCTTGCAGATGATCAGACTGTGAGAGGTGGACAGTAAAGGTTAGGTGAGCTGTAAACCATGGATTAGCACAGCAGTGAGCTCCAAATACCTGTTGGGAGATTACACCACTGCAGAAGTCCTCAGCCTGCAAGTTTGCTTCCTGCATCTGCTTTGTGACCACGCTGCCACCCCCCCCTCCCCCAAACACTGGAGCAGGTCACGTTGTTGAAGTTTCAGTTGTTCAAACCTTTGCTCAGGAGTTGAGATTGCTTGAGAGCTTCCTGTTTGGGCCAGTTCCACTGTTGAATTTGTTGTGAATGTAGTTTATGGTGTTTTTTGGTTCTCTTTTATTATATCAGGAACTTAAAAAAGGTAATCATAAAATTAAATCAATCAGATTCTCTTCTAACCGTGTTCTTGATTTTTTTTCTGCCTTGTTTATCTCTTCTTCTTTAAAAGCAGTTTAACTACCCTTCTAGGACGTAACTTTTATTAGTAGCAATTTTGGATTACTTTGCTTCCCTTTTCCCCATTGTAAGATTTTTTAAAGAATTTTGTTTATTTTCAGAGGGGAAGGGAGGGAGAAAGAGAGGGAGAGAAACATCAATGTGTGGTTGCCTCTTATGTGCCTCCTGCTGGGGACCTGGCCTGCAACCCTGGCATGTGCCCTGACTGGGAATTGAACGGGTAACCCTTTGGTTTGCAGACCAGCACTCAATCCACTGAGCTACACCAGCCAGGGTGTGTTTTTAAATAACTTTATCATGAGTAATGTGTTCATGGTAGAACAATCAGAAAATTTACTTAAGCACAAAGGGAATAAAAAACCTCCCTATAATATCACCATCCAAAGACACTTTAATGTTTTACTTACTAAATGCCCTTCAGGTTTTGGTATATTGTGCATATTTTTTTACAAAATGGGATTATAGTGTATGTTTTGTAACCTGCTTTTCTCAAACAGTTTAACACATTTTGAAACTTGAAAATAATTTCATTCTTTTTTTGAATACAGGATTTTATGGAAGACCTTGGGTTATGGAACAGAGAAAAGAACTCTTTAGAAGGTAAGTTTTTATTTTATGACAGGGAATCTTAAATCATTAACATACCCTTTGGTTTAAAGAAATACTAATAATAGGCCAGATGCAATTTGATGATTTCTTGGTTGCAAAAGTTGATCTTTTGCCTCTTTTTCACTTAGGCCATTGGTTTTCAAACTTCCCTGGGGAAGCTGGGTAGGTCTTGGGTTTTACCAGCTACGCCTAGAGTTGTGTGTGGGTGTTTTTTTTCTTTTCTTTTTTACTCATCACCTGGGGATATGTTCATTGGGGTGGGGGGTGTGTGTGTGTGAAGGAGAGTGTGTGTGTGTGAGAGAGTGTGTGTGTTTGTGCGAGAGTGTGTGTGTGTGTGTGTGTGAGAGAGGGAGAGAAACATCGGTGCGAGGTTGCCTCCCATAAATACCTGGGTTTTTAATCCCCTGGGTTGAACCCTCAACCCAGGCAGGTGCCCAGACCTGGTATCAAACCTGCAACCCTTTGGTGTATGGGATGATGCTCCAACCAGCTGAGCCACCCAGCCAGATCCAGAGTTGTGTTTTTTGTTTTAAGACTGTTGAATATACTTTCTAAAAATATTTGTTGTATTTTTTACAGTTTCACTGGATTACAAAAAGGGTAAAAGCTATTGCTCCATAATATTATTAGCTTTTTAAGAGATAGAGCTGCTTCAAGAAAAGGAAAAAATCGAGTCCTGGCTAGTATGGCTCACCTGTGAAGTAGAGGGTCATGGGTTCAATTCCCAGTCAGGATGCATGCTTGGGTTTCGGGCCAGGTCCCCAGTAGGCAACCACACATTGATGTTTCTCTCCTCTTTCCTCCTTCCCCTTTCTCTGAACATAAATAAATAAAATCTTTAAAAAAAAAAAATGAAGGGAAAAAAATTGAGATTTACATTCTATGCATGTTATCTGTTTATGCATATGTAATTTTTTTTCCCCTTAAGGCTTCAGAAATGGGAATTAAATACATACTTGTATGCCCCAAAAGATGACTACAAACATAGGATGTTTTGGCGAGAGATGTATTCAGTGGAGGAAGCTGGTAATCTTTTTCTTTTTAATCCATAGATTCAGAATATGTGAAGAAAACAGCTATATTTTTAATGCAGTGGTACAGGAGTTTTATTAAGTATTTTATTTTCACTTTGTGGGTAGTTTCCTTTTTTCTATTTGGTAGCTGCATGAGTTAGTGTAGATTGAGAGAGCAGCGCTAACTGCACGGCCATGGTGTGGTCCATGGGCGTGTTACTCTGGTCTGTGGTCAGAAATCGCACTCTGGAACTTCTGCCCGTGGTCCGAACAGCGGGCGCTGGGTGAAAGAGGTGCCGAAGCAGGGCGAGGCCTAGTGCCAGGCAAGTGAGGCACCCACCTTGGGTGCAAATTTTATGGGGCTCAAAAACTGGGATAAATAATATTTTATGTGGTTTTCAAAACCTAACTTAATGCAAAACAAACAAAAACAATCCATGAACAAAATACCAAAATTTTAAATAGAAGACAGGGTCAGTGTTTTGATCCTTTTGCTTTAGGCTCAAGTATGTTTTGGTCTTAACCACTTGATTACTATTATTGGTCCTGTCTTTAAAATGAAGACCTCACCCTAGTCCGTGCCTGTACTGCAGTGAAAAGCAATCTTAAACTCTCCTTGTTATGTATGTTCTTGTGTGGAGTTAGTTATGTGAAATTTGTAAATAAGTAGTAGATCTCAGAACCTCCTTGTAAATTAGACAGATGGTGCTTTTGGGGGGACTTGGGTGCATGGGGAGACATTTACATACTTGGAATTTAATGTACACACACAGCTAACAGGATGTTTGGTCACAGAGCCCAGCTGCCGCACTGGAGAACGTTTTCTTAAATTAAGGAGCAGCAGTTAAGACTTGACTTAACCCCATCTCCACTGACTGTTGTTTACTACTTCACGTAACTTAAGTGTGTCTTCAACTTATTATTTTTCTGGAGATGCTGGTAACGAACTTGAATGTGATCCATACTCAAAATAAAATATAGTCATCTCAAAATTTTGAGATGCCACTGAAACCTAAAGATATACCCTATTATGGAATAGTGTTTCAGTTTACTTAGGAAAACTGTCACATTTTAAAAACTTAAAATCTGTAATGAATATTTTTCTGTTGTTGCAAAGATGAGGGGGTCAAGATGGCTAAGGCCATCACCAAACCCTGGTATTTAAGAACAATTTTGCTTTTTATTGTCACATTGAACATGGCAATTTTGTGAAATTAAGGGACTTCCTATCTTGACTCGTAAATTGGTAAATTGGAGAAAGCGACCTCTTCAGTTGAAAGGTGAGGTTCTTTTAGTTTTCTGTGCTGCTTTCTAAAAGCATGGACTCTGCTCTTTAGAACAGCTCATGACCCTCATCTCTGCCGCGCGGGAATACGAGATCGAGTTCATCTATGCCATCTCACCTGGATTGGATATTACCTTCTCTAACCCCAAGGAGGTTTCTACCTTGAAACGCAAACTGGATCAGGTAACTTCCTTAACTTTTTCATTATTTTTCCCTGCATCAGTACCTGGAACTAAGTTTTCTGAGTTGTTTTTATGATGTTAAAAGGAGACCAAACTCACACTTTTTGTTTTTGTGCAGATTTCTTACTTTAATGCTTTTAATAGAGGGATATTTTCTAAAGTGACTTCACTGGAGGTACCAGGGCTTCTCAAACTGCATTTTACGTAAGAACTTTCTTAAACGAATGCTTAGAAGTGATGCTTAAAAGAGCGCCAACTAATAGTCTCCATCCCCAGAGATTCTTACACTGATTTGGGGTGGGGAGTTATCTCAGAGTCTAGGTGATTCTGTGCTAAGTGGTCCAGACCCACATTTTGAGAGACTATATACTGTTGGGGGCTTGACTGAATTTGTGACTGAGGTTAGAGGAACAAGAGCGTTTTACCTGTTAGATATCAATTCCCTCCGTTACATGGACAAGAAATGTAATTTAGTCTGGAAATGATTAGTTTCCCGAGGCGAGAGGAAGAATGGACTCGGTAATAAACACGCGAGCTGTTGGTGACCCAGATTGAATTCTAAATTCTGTTTCACCTGAAAGCCGCATGGCTTTTTTTGTAAAGGAAGTTTGCAGTTACATGTTTGCTGATATATAAACATGTATGTGTTTTTATTAGGCAAAGGTTCATGTCATTTGTGGCATTAAAATGGCTAGTAAAAATTTAAGGTAGTTAAATTTCCATGAATAAGCTTTTAAGAGGTTATTTCCCTATTTGATCAAATTCTCCTGTGGTGTTCTCTCTGATTCATGGCCTAGTTAAAGTTTGTGTGCAGAGAGATTCATTAGGATCATTGTGTCTTTCGGGACTGGAACAGGCCTGGGTTTTTCATGTCATGAGTTTATTTTTCATGTTTTTGTATTTTTCTGACAGTTTGGTCTTTTATAATGAGCTAAGGTGGTAGGTAGGCCACATAGTGTTCAGTAGAAGCTTTGTTGGAACATATTGGCATATTGCATTCAAACCCAAATGAAAAAAGTGGGCCCCAAAACTGTCTAGCTTTTTAACATAGAAAATGTAAAAACAGTAGATTTGGCTTTGAATATCTTACTAAGGGAAATATTTGACTTTTAAACATAACTGTTAAGTATATGCTTTGATATTTGGAATCCTGTATTTTTTATTCTAAGATGAGCTGGTAAGGCCTCTTGTTTTTTTTCCCTTTCCTAGGTTTCTCAGTTTGGATGCAGGTCATTTGCCTTGCTTTTTGATGATATTGACCATAATATGTGTGCAGCAGACAAAGAGGTATTCAGTTCTTTTGCTCATGCCCAGGTCTCCATCACAAATGAAATTTACCAGTACCTAGGAGAACCAGAAACTTTCCTCTTCTGTCCCACAGGTATTGAATGTAATAGCTTTGTATTTATCTACTCTTGAAATACGGGGTCCGGCACAAGTAATGCCCCTTTTTTATTACAGAATCTTTTAGCATGTAAATCTGTAACATAACAATATCACACCCAAACACACCATGTGACATTTTATGTAAAGTGTTCACATTAAAGCTATAAATTATTACACCCCTATTATTACCTTACCATCCTCACTCAAGCGGGCGTTACCTCTGCCGGACCCTGTGCAGTAACTTTCAAAGGACAGTGTGTGGGCTTTGTTGTGTTGTCTTCTCTCTCGGGTGTAGAAAGGTAGGAATTCTTTTTCTAGAAGATGTTTTTGAAGGTTTTAAACTGGAGAAATTTCTGGGCCTAATAAATGACAGTAGGCAAAAGATTTTAGGTATTTTTTAGTACTGGAAATACAATAGTCCCGTCATTGGTGTTTCGATTTCTGCAGTTTCAGTAACCTGCGGTGACCCACGGTTAAAAATGTGGTACGTTACCCGCCTGCCGTTAACAGCTGTCCCGTTGTGGGGTTGACTGTGGAGGGGCTGCAGTGCTGGTGGCCAGGTGACCCTTAGTTTACTTAGTAACGGCCCCAGGCCCCCAGGTCCCCAGGTGGGGGTGTGTGTGAGGCAACCGATCAGTGCATCTCTGACACCTAGATGTTTCTCTTTCTTCCTCCCTTTCTCTCTCTCTAAAAGTAAATAAAATCTTAAAAAAAAAAAAAAAAAGCCCCAAAGTACAAGAGTAGTGATGCTGGCAGTTCAGATAGGACAAAGAGAAGGTATAAAGTGCTTCCCTTAAGTGGGAAAGTGAGTGCAGTAAAATGAGATATCTTGAGAGACTCTATTCACCCTTATTACAGTTTACTGTTACAGTTGTTTTTTACTATTAGTTAGTCTCTTACTGTGCCTGATTTATAAATTAAACTTTATCATAGCTATGTATATATGGGAAAAACATAGTATTTATAGGGTTCAGTACCATCCGAGGTTCTAGGCGTGCACTGGGGGTCTTGGAGCATGTACCCCAGCAGATAAGGGGGAACTGCTACTGCATACGAACGTTATCAGAGTGAAAATTTGAAAAGACAGATTTACGTATCTTTTAACTTAATCACTTTCTCATTCCCTCCCACTTACCCTTTTACTACAATTCTCCATCCTTTCTCACTCTTCCCATTGCCAGTTGGGTTCTTTCTTTTCAGAAGTTAACCTAAAAAGCTTAATATTTCTTTCCTTTTTCCTCCCCTCCTTCCTTCCCTCCTTCCTTCCATTGCAAATGTTTTAGTCTCTTTTAGTTCCTTGCAAAATTCAGCTTTAAGGACTTTTCCCAAGAATTGACTTCTTATTTAGGAAGATATAAATAAACCCTGAGAAATTTTAGACAACTTGTTTAACTTAATGTGTGTATCTGTCTTCAGTATTGTGAGCCCTGGACCTTATCTTGGTGGTCTGATACTACATGAGTAATCAGATAATATTCAGTAAGATTATACTGGAAATTACTTAATTCAGTGTAAATGATCATTTAGTTGCAGTTGAGTACTAATAGCCATAGGGATAATGTTGTGATCTTTGTTACAATATCAGTTCAGTCTGTTTGGCCTCTTGATTATAACTCAAGACATATAGGCAATTCAGAATGATGTAGAAAATGCTAAATTTTTAAATTATTTCTTTAGTAAATTTGTATTTCTAGTGATCATAGGATTGATCTATACTACTGTTAGAGGAAGAATATCAGATTTTATGAACTGGCTTTTTTTTAGTGAATCGATACTTAAATGAATTTCCCACCTAAGTTTATTTTACTTCCTTGGGCATGACCTGGAGGCCTTTTATGATTTGGATGAAAAGAATTTAGAGTTGGTAGACATTTTTTTCCTCATTTAAAAACTCATGACCATTTCACTTCTGACTGTTTTACTTATGTCCCCCCTACATTCAGAATATTGTGGCACTTTCTGTTATCCAAATGTGTCTCAGTCTCCTTATTTAAGGACTGTGGGTGAAAAGCTTCTGCCTGGAATTGAGGTGCTTTGGACAGGTAAGTCTTTTTAAGATTTATACTGTGAAACTTTAGGACCTAGAGAAGTGGGTTATTCTGGTTAATTGGATACTTCTTAAAAACTAATCCTTAGCCAGAAAACTTTGTTATTAAAATTTTCTTTATTGGTTCTGGCTGGATAGCTCAGTTGATTGGAATGTTGTCCCCGTATTCCAAGGTTGTGGGTTCAATCCCCGGTCAGGGCACATGCAAAAATTAATGAATGCATAAATGGAACAACAAAAATAAATGTTTCTCTTTCCCTTCCTTTCTCAATAAATAAATTAAGTACATAATTAAAATTTAAAATTTTCTTTTACAAAGTATACATTTTTCATTTAGTGTTAAATAACATCTTTGAGGATTTCTGGTGAACCTAAATATTACTTATTGATAAATAATAGATCTATAAAGAACTGGCTAAAGGTTATTAATCCCAGCCCTGTTCTATTTTATAAAATGAAAGCTGTCATGCTAGATTGACAGCTAGTGATCAACAAGCTGTATTAGC
>VMDR010005735.1:0-49519 GCA_007922815.1 Macrotus californicus
CAGGGCGGGGAAACCACATTGCTGCGTTGTGATGCTGTGTGTGGGGGAGGGGACCAAGAGGGAACAATGGCGCTTCCTCCGCTCTCTGTCGGTTTTAAGTCACTTTCTGAGCTACCCACAGTCAAATTGGGCCCTTCTGGTGCTGGTTCTGGTGCTGATTCCTGGTGGGAGGGCTTATGTCTGCTCTAGGACCCTGTGGGTCTCTCCAAGAAGCTCTCCTGTGAGGCTGGGAGTTTCTCGTGCTGCTGCCGCCTCAACTCCCACAGGAGTTTTCAATCAGAGGCTTTGAGGCTTTATTTCCTGGGCTGGAACTCTGGGTTGCTGGGTCTGTCTTGCTCCCCAGTTGTTCCTCCCGGTTTATCCTCACAAGGGAGTGGGACGCCCAGTCCGTAGCTGCCACCTCTCCCAGCCAGCTGCGCCTTTCCTGGATCCACCAGCCACCACCCCACCGCATGAGTCCTATCTGCCCCTCCTACCAGTCTAGATGAATGTTTCTTTAATTTCTTAGTTGTTGGACTTCCATATGGTTCGATTTTCTGTCAGTTGTGGTTGTTTTTTGTTTTAAAATTTGTTGTTGTCCTTCTTTTGGTTGTGCGAGGAGGCACGGTGTGTCTACCTATGCCTCCATCTTGGCTGGCTCCTTTACTTTCATTTTAATGGGACTTAAGGTGGGCAGGGGGTAAATGTATATGATTAGTTTGCCATTTGGAACTCTACTTCTACAGACATATTATTTGGATATTAAAGGAAAGGAGGACCCCTGAAGACAGAAGGACTTGGAGATCCTTGATACACATTACAGGGAAACTGGCTGTTACAGTGCTTACTGGTGGCCTGAAGAGGTAACATCAGGTGACCGTGTGTTCTGTTCTTAAGCAAACTATCACATCACTTTTCCAGTGAATGGAAATGATTGAGTATGTTCTACTATATTCTGGATTATTTTTATTAGGTCCACGTGTTTTCAGAGTATTAAGTGAAGGTTGGAAATAATGACAGCTTTGAACTCTAAGTGTCTGATACTTCTGGAATGTACCTGGTGCCGGTTATTAGGCACATCTTACAATTCTTATATTCCAGTGTTGACACAGTCCCATCCCGCGGGACCACATGTTGTTGTGGATGCTTGTCCTACGTCTCCGGACAAGTGACGAACAATGAACAAATTCACACAGACTAAAGGAATCCGGTGGAGAAAAAGGGATGGTGTGGCCACTCTCTAAGTGAGAAAGAGAGTGCTAGCTCGGCCACTGTCTCAGTAAGAGAGAGGACCTCGACCCCTCGCCTCGACAGGCTTTTATTGACACTCCAGGTACTAATATTACATCAAGGACGGTCCTCATTTACTATGCACAGATTCGCTTTAGGTGGTTACCGATTACAGATAACAAAGGAAAGATGGTTGTTAATCACTTCAAAGATAAAATACAAAGAGGAGAGGTGGCTTAGCTGGTTACACATGTACTTTGGAAGTCTAGTGCAAATCAAAGTAAACTTCTTCTGTCTCCATCCCAGGTGAGGGAGTTTTTTAGCAAGAGCAAGTTTCAAAGTGGTCTAGGAGCAATGCATGCCTGATTCCCCATGGGAGACCTATCCATGGATGCCTCCTGCACACCACACACATCTTTCTGTTTTCAGAATCAGAGCTGAGCCACATAAGACATCATCACGTGGATAGGTTCCCTATATAGTGTACTTTGTAGTTGGCATGAGATGCATCCTAAACTTAAAAATGATGTTACTTATCTGAGTATGAAAGAATGAAAAATCAACCTCTGATGGTTTTGCCCAGGCATTGTGTAAGTTTAAGCCCTCTGAAGGAAAGGCGTAAATGGCCTTAGTAAATTCAGCTTATGATGAAGAGGAATTATGGATTCCCTATTATATAGGATGAAGATCCGAGGGTAGAAGGTACTCTGCATTTCCTCTCCAGCAAAGTGGGAAGACTTCAGAGTCCTCCCTACCTGACACAATGTGAGATCAGAGGAAATAGCTATGAGGGATTGAGGCACATGAACCTAAGACTGACCCACAGAATCATCATACACCCCAGGGTGGTAGCAGAGACTTGTATGGGCCATTGAAGAAAAGCAGAGAAAGAGATGGCATGTGAGCAGATGCAAGAGTAAATAAGTAATGCAAACCCTGGGCCAGATATCTCCCAGAATTGATTCCCCAGGCTGTGTATTGGGGCAGTGAAGGGAGAGACTGAAGTTGACTAATACTTACTTTCCTCCACTGGTCTCCTAAGAGGGCAGGTCTGCCATGTTTGGGAGAATCACATCTACTGGCTCTTCTTTTGCTGGTATCCCAAAACATGGCTCATACAGCAAATGATTGCTGAGGGTGATGGTGCTCCCAAGCTAGAAGCCCTTTGGGTGGACATTTGGTACATAGTAGAATGAGAAGTGGCCATTGTATACTTCAACACCCACATGCTCTGTGCCATTACTGGTCTTCCAGGTGTCAAAAGGCTGGGGATGTGATTATCCCCCATACACCTTGGGAATGGCTCCAGCCTCTGCCTCTTCCAAAGGAGATTTGGCTTCTTGTCCCTATTGGAGCTGATGATTCATAGGGAGAGCCCTCCCCTATCCTTCTGCCCACCCTTTGGCTTGGACCCTCAGTCTCCCCCCACCACGACATAAGAGCAAACTGGAGCAGAAATTGTAGAAGTCTGGGTCTCTCTTATGTGCTCTATCCTCATTAGACCACGACCACCTCAACCCCAGTCTAAGCTGCATCCCACAAACCCCTGGTCAAACCCCACCTCTGGCAGAATCACAGAGATATCTAATCCCATCCTGGGAGCTTTGGAAGGGTTTGTGTGTAGGTTCTGGGCAGCAGCTTTGTGGCACTGCCTCTCCCAGTGCTGCCTGGAATGGATCTCCCATAGAAATGATGTTTCAAAGTGGCAAGCCTGGAGTGTCCTATTTGTCTTGTTTGTACTATGGCCCCACCCAGAAAGGGACACAGAAGGCTTAAACAGTGTGCGCAATTTTCCCTTGTTTACTAAGAGTTACAACTCTTTCCTGTAAATAGTTAAGGTCCAATAAAAGAGAACTGATGTGTTGATAAACTTGATATTATTTCAGTGTAGTTATCTGAATCATCATTGAATTAGTTTCCCAGGGCAGCCGTAACAAATTACCACATGGTGACTTAAAACAACACAGATTTATTCTCTCATATTTCTAAAGGCCAGAAGTTCGAAATCAATCAGGATTCTTTCCTTCTTGGAGGCTCAAACTATACTCTGTTCTACGCCTCCCTCTTAGCTTCTTGGCAGTCTTTGGTTGGTGGCAGCACATCCCCAGTCTTTGCATCCATGGTCATACGGCATTCTTGTGTGTCTGTATCCAAACTTTCCTCCTCTTGTGACATCAGTTTTTGGATTAGAGCCCACCTGAATCCAGTATGATCTCATCGTAATGTGATTATATCTGCCAAGCTCTATTTCCAAATAGGGTCAAATTCATAGGTAACAAAGGACAGGACTTGAACATATTTTTTTTTGGGGGGGGGCTCATTTAATCCACAGCAATTATGAAAATAAAAGACAATTAGAAAAGTAAAATACAGCAAATCTTGTTGTTATTCTTTGAATGACAGCTGTGAGAATTTCCTAGGTTTACCAAGAACCACAACTTTTTCACATACAGAAAAACTGGTTTAAAAATATTTAAATTAGTGAGAAATGGAACAACAAATGATCTTACCTCTCTTAAACTCCTAATTAATGCATGCACGTAGAAAAAGAGTGGTAAACAAAAGCAGTGCTCTGTATGGCAAAACAAACAGAGAGAAATCATATAAACACAAGTGTGGAAAAATCATTTCTCTTTCAAAATGTAACCAAAGTTGTCTCTTGCTTCATCTTATTTTAAGGTGACAAATCTCATTGAAGGGAAAATAGTATTTGAGGATGAACTTTTGCCTTCATAATTCTTTAATTCCTTTTTTCTTTGTTAAACTATGGAATCTGCCAAAGTAAAAATTATGCTATATCACATAGTCATTCCTATTTTACTCTGTCTCATGCATGTTTGTATTAAAGTGAGAAGCATCAGAGAACTTTACTTCATCTAAAAAATGAAACATAATTTTTGATTGAACTCAGCAGAACATTCCTGCTTCATCCTGACATGTCTGGAACACATGCTCAGCTCCATTGTCTCTGCTATGTTTTTTTTCAGCTTTGACTGAAGTGTGGGTACCATGAAGCAGGAAAAAAAACCATGTTTGCAAATGAAAGGAATCCAGCTACTTTCATTAAGTTCCTCTAAGTTAATATCTTATGCTATATTGGGGAAAACTTCAAAAGAAGACATTTCAGGAAGGGAAAGGCAATGCTTTTAATGAAAATTCCAGGAAACTAGAGGAATGTCAAAGCCTGCTTCACTGAGCACTTGTAAAGATGCATATATAGTAAGTGATTTAGATGAAAACTAATAGCAGTGTCACGTAATTGAAAACAGGCCAAGAGAGGGTTTAGGGTTAAGGTTAGCTTGTCATTTTAATGTCATACCTTGACATTGTTGTACAGGTCCATTCAAGGATTATTGAGTGATCTAGGGGGTGTGAATCTCTGTTTGACTCACTATTATTGATTAAGATCTCAGAATGTTAACCTGTGGGTCTTGTCTGAAACAGGCAAATAACTTCTGTCAGGTAAAAAAGATCATTGTAAGTTGTGGTTTGGTTGCCCTGAAGTTCATTAACCAGCCTTATACCCAGAACTCTAAATACCCACATCCTCAAAGTGCTCTGAACCAGCTTCACCGTCTTGCTGTTGCCTGTGTTAGTGAGTTAAGAACTCTTAAACCCATATTTATTGTCTTATTTTATTTTTGCATGAGAGTCATTCAGAAAAACATTTTGAATATAGACTTTGACACATTTTTCGACTTTTATCTGTATCCTTGTTTTGGCAGTAGAATGTAAGAAGTTGTTTGTCAAAGTGCCAATAGTGTGTTTTCTTGGGCCCAGCCTTTGTTGGATCTGAGAGGAGGCCACAAACAAATCTCCACACTGTGTTGTTCCTATGTGTGAGTAGAATCATGTAAGGTGCTAGAATAAAATACCTCATTTGTTTTTATCTTGTACTTATTTGCAAATGAAATTCTGTAATGATTGCTTTAAAATAGCTTTTGTATCAATATAAGCAGAGCAGTAGATGAATGTTACTATCAAGTAATTGAGTCCAATTTCTAAGGTACTTGGAAAGGCCTGAACAGCTGTGAAAGAGGTATTCAAAACCAGTTCTCAAAACAAACCAATACGCTGTTTTGTATTTGGACTGGGTGTGCTAAAAGGGGAAGGAATACTGAGACAGCATGTCCCTAGGAAAGGACAAGTCAACCCTATGGAAAGTTCAGGTGCTGTTGATGCTAAGGGTCCAGAATTTGGCGTGTAGAGAGCTGTTATTAAATTACTGCATGAGCTGCAGGAAGACCAATTTTCATTCTCACTCACACTAAGATGACTGCACTGAGATGACCACGCAACACCACCAACACAACAGAAGACTGTTGGTGCTCCCCTGGGTGAAGAAATTATCCTGTGGACCGAGTCATTTGCTACTCAAATTCCTGGCTGGGCCACCTTCTGTCTTCTAACTTTACCACCATCCAGCTGCGTCCCAATTGTCACTGCAGAAATCACAGTTTAAATGTCCTCCCAGTGGGACTGTCCCCACACTTACTACAAGAATTGCTGTTACATAAACCCTTCTTCTCCTTTTTCTGTTTTCTGCCCCCTTTTGCTAAATGCAATGATTTTCTTGGCTGAGCTATTTTTTTAATAGCCTCAAAGGAGACAGTTCTTCTCTTGCAAGTGAGGCAAAATCTGTGGGGCTTTTGAAGCAAAACTATAGAATCAGTTCCCAATTCAATAGAGAAATGAGACAGACCTGCTTAGTTTATCAGAAAAACATAGGAATTTCCAATATTAGTAAAGCTATCTGGTAGCATATCTGATATGGGGTGAATTTGAAACTTAGGTGAAACACACCCTGAGTTAAATCTTGCCCTTTTATTTGAATTCTTTGTAGTTACTCCTTTAACCTCACTCAAATGAGGGCTGATTGGAACTAAAATATGACTCTTTTGTCCTCCAAATCCACTAACCTATCCATAATTTCAAATGTGTTCCTCCCCATAATCTGTGCCTTCCCCATTTGGCAATTCCTCAAATATACACTGATACCAGTGACAATACAGAGTGACCTCCTGGAAAATGGTGTTCTCTGGAGAGCAGAGCAGATATCTCTGCTCACAGAGCTTCTCAAGCGTGAATGTTTGTACACATCACCTGAGGCCTGAGAGCCTACAATTCTAACCAGCCCCCAGGTCATGCTGCTGGTTCTGGTCCAGGGAGCACCTGTGAGCACAGCTGCTCTAAGGCATGCCTCCACTTTCAGGGCAGCAGCCTCATGACCTAGGTCAAAGCAAAGGGGCATCCTCTGTACACTACAGAAGAAATGCTGTGACTTTGTCAGCCAGGTTGGTCCTTTAATATTCTCCACCTGCTCTGCCCAGTATTGTAGCCACAGGTGGCTCTTTAAATATGTTTAATTTTATTAAAGTTCAACAAGACTAAAGATAGTTTTTTCTTTTTTGATTTCAGAAGAGGAGGAAGGGGGAGAGAGAGAGACAGAGAGAGAAAGAGAGAGAGAGAGAAACATCAATGTGAGAGAAATTATTGGATACCTCCTGTATGTATTCCAACTGGGTGGGGGGAGGGCTGAACCCACAACCTAGGTGTGTGCCCTGACCTGGAAATGAACTTGGAAACTTTCAGTTTATGGGACAATGCTCCAACCAACTGAGCTACACCAGACATGGCACAAGACTAACAATTTTATTCCTAGGTACTTGAGCCCCTTTTAAGTGCTCAACAGCCATGTGTTCCTAATGGCTGCTCTATGGGACAGTACAGATGTAGGACATTACCAACATTGTAGAAAGTTCTACCTGAAAATGCTGTTCTATAGGAATTCCAAAAGTCTCTCTTTCTAGTCAAAGCTGCCAATTCAAGGCCCATCCACACATCTGAGTAGCAAAGACCTGCAGGACACACTGTATTTCTTTTTGGATCTGCACAATGAAATATCCCAAGTGGTCTTCCATGAGCCATGGCTCTGAACCATGGCAAAGACATCTGGGCAGCCTGAAACAGATAAGCAGATAATATGAAACAGAATTATTGGGGGTGGGGTAGCATCTGAGACAGGACTTCTTTACTTTCCAGAGCACTGAATCACAACTCTAACTGTCAGAAGAAACCGTGAAGCATGACACTGATTTCCCTGGTGGGGTGCAGGGGCAAGCTTACCACTGATTCTAAAAGGCTTTCTTGTTGCAGACTTCATATATATAAACTGTGAAACTTTCTGTTTAGCTAGTCAACCCATGTTAAAGGCATAATTCCTCTCTGAAACAAATACTAAATGGAATTAAAATTTGAAATTGTAGTAGATTCCTTTTGAGAGCAATACAATTCTGTTATTATGTTCATCCAAGGCACATTCAGAATCAATGCCTCCAATTAATTGATTTGCCTTATCTACAACAGATTTGCCTCATTTATAGCAGATTTGCCTCATTTATAATAGAGGAGTGAATTTCTTGGTATGAATCTCATCTATTCAAACTTCTGGTTTTTCCTCCTAAGATAGGTCCTTAGTGAACAGTTAGGGAACAGATTCAATTCTGCCTAGAAGCATAAAGTGGCTGCCTCTATCACTGAGGGGTCTTGGAAATAGGAAGAAAGACTTTGCATCCAATTGTAACATGATACAGTGGGTCTCACATTAGCATTGCCACCAGAGAGCATGTTCCTTGGCTGGAGATACCACCTCCAGGAAGAGAGATTTAGGGAGGGGTGTATAACGTATCATCGCCTTAGGGCTGACCACCCCTATACTGGCATAGACCAAGCATACAATATTTTATTTCTGGAAAAGAAGAATTTCCCTTCCTCCTGTCTTCCTGCTTCTCTGCTGGATTATGCATACCAATGTCTAATCCCACTTATGACTCTATGCAAAACTTTTAGTGGCTATAAAAATATGGCTTTTACCATGTCGTTTTTAGCATGTTGTGTCCCCCGAGGTTCCTGTGGATAAGCCAAGAGCCCAAGCCACAGTTAGGGTCCAGCCATAGGCACAAATCAGGCTGATGCCTGACTCTCACCTGGGGTTGGCAATCATTTTCTACATGGAAGCTGACCAGGGTCACCACTTGTCAATGGAGTTTTCTGAATCCCAGAAAGAACGTATGGCTGGTGTGTTCTGCTGTTGTTTCTTGGGCAAGACCATGGTGTAGGCATGTGCGATTGTCTGAGGCACTTGGGCTATAAAGCCCAACTTTTATTTTGTTTCTGAACTATGATATCTTTGTTGGATGGATTTGCATCAAAATAACATTTTTAGATTAGAAAGTTAGCTATATACGGTTGTCATGTGAAAATAGTCCATGTGCAGAAAACTTCTCCTATATTCACTGTTAATTCCTCTTACTGTAGTTTAGAACTAAATCTTTTTCACCTTGAATGAAATTAGTGGTTGTCTGCTCTCATCTTTACTGAGTTAATATTTCTCCCAGAATCTTGGCTTTCCTGCATTTTTATCTTAAACCGTTTATTTTGACCTGATTCAGTTTTAATTTAAAAATTGTTTTTGACTGAGAGAAGACATGCAGGATGATATAGAGAATGTAGATTATGAAGAGTTGACCATATATCTTTTCCTACTTTCAACAGTTGTAGACCTCAGTAGAAGTAGAAAGAAAAAAGAATTTTTAAAAAGTGAAGAAAATAGTTTATTTCTCTGTGTGTGCACTTTACATAAACTGTAAACCAAAGACATTGGTGGAGGTTGGTATAGGAAAAATGTGGCTTTAAGGGCAAAGGACATTATTTACACCAGTGGTCCTCAGAGCGGGTCTCAGTATCGCTGGCAACTGGGAGTTGGTGAGAAATGCAAATTCTTGACTCTACCCTTAAACCTACTGCACCAGAAACTCAAGGATAGGGCCCAGATATCTCTACATAAAAGATGAGCAAATATGTAAATGTATTTTTTATATATGATGTTGAACATAATACTTAACTTTTAAGCAACTGGAGGAAACAATTCCACCTGATATGGCAATCAATTTTTAGATATTCTGGAACTATTTAGTATTTCAGGAACCTGTAACCAGGAGACAAAATAAACTCTAAAAATAAAGAAGTGGGCATTTGGTTCGATCCCATTAGTGGTTAGCAGAACCACTAATAAGCAGAGCACAGCTTAGTATCTAGCATTTAAGAAGCACAGCTTCCTCAATCATATGAGAGAGAGAAAGCATCTGACTTATGTATCATAAAGAAAGATGCAAAACTAAGTGAATATATTTTTTTCAGCAAGAATTTTAAATTGCTAATGTTATGTCAAAACACATGTGCACATCTCATTTTAGGTGACATGTAGTCATGGATCGTAAGTGCCTGAAAAACCACTGCAAGGATTGTGAGATTCTTTGTTATATTTTATTCCAAGTTTTGTATGCAGTTTTCTGGAATCAGTCACTGGATTAATTGTCTCAGCAAATCAGAAGATACGGCATCACCAAATTCAGCTTTGAATAAACAAGGAGTTATGTAAAGAAAAAATGTGATTCATGTAAACATGGATGTGTTTATGTAAATAATTCAATGTATGCTTTAAATGGCATATATGTCAAAACTATAGTCTTAAATCTTCCTCTCCTATCTGTTACAAAAATGAAGACCAAAAACAAAATGAATATTAATTATGACTATTCGTTATATTTAAAATCTCTACAACTTGGTGTTTGCTAAATTGAGGTTCAATGAAAACTTCTTAAGTTAATGGGACAACTGGATATAAGCTATCTGAAAGATTTTGGTGGAGTTTTATTATTAGACCCTGTGTTTTGAAACTAAGCATAAAGTCCAATGTGAAATCAATTCTGGGGGATGGCAAATTTATCTTGTGCACATTGCTAATCTCTGCTTATCCGTGGCCTTAGTTCCGACTTGTTTGGCATCTCTGCAGATGCCCACATCTTTGGATGTTGAGGCAATGATGCAGTGGACACATGGGTTTTGTTTTTTTTAATCCTTCCCTGAGGACATTTTTCATTGCTTTTAGAGAGAGAGGAAGGGAGAGAGAGAAGCATTGATTGGCTGCCTTTTATACGTGTCTGGACCTGGGGGTTGCATGCCCCTGTGCCTGGATGGGGGATTGAATCCACAACCTAGGTATGTGCCCTGACCCAAAATCAAATCCACATCCCCTCAGTTATGGGAGGACACTCCAACCAACTGAGGCACACAGGCCAGGGTGACATGTGGATTTTTATTTACCAAAGAAAAGTTGGCTAAATCCAACCCATTCCTGCAGATGTATCATAATACACAGCTGGATATTTGGAAACATTTCAAAGATCCATTGAACTGTTTTCATACAAGAGCTTTGGTGTCAGATAGATGGTGTGTGTGTATGTGTGTGTTGAGCTATTATAGAAAATATCAAAATAAATGAGAGTTATTAATTAGTGTGAGACTACTCATAATCCAACATGGAAATATCCCATCTACTTCAAAATAGTTGATGAAAATGCATCAAAATACTTGGATAATTATCTATTAATGGGATAATTATGCTGTTTTGAGAGGATGAAAATAAATCTGGCAAGGAGCAACATCACCATCACCAATTTCCCACGTCTATTTTTTCCTAACAATCTGAATATTTTCACAAACAATTAGGTAAAGTTCTAAGGCTTACATTTGGTTATATTTATTGCAAGTTAGATTTATTCTCATTTTATGTGCCGCAATTAAAAACTGCCTAGATTTTACAATTTTATTACACCCTCCCCCCTCCCCCCCTTTTCTTTTTAACACTTAGGCTTTTCTTTGAAGCCTGGGTGCTTAAAATGAGTTCAAATGTGCATGTTCTGTTTGGGATAGAAAGAGTCCTTAGCATGTAAATTTATGATTGCAAATAACAAATTTCGAAGCAACAGACTTAGGAAAACATAATGAGCAGTCTCCAGGTCTTTCTAGGTACAAGTTTTGTACCTATAAACGTGTGCTCTCCCTAAAAAGGTAGCCCAACACTTTTCTTTGGGAAGGGGAAAAGCCATCTGGAAATGTCCCACTGTGGCCCGTCAGTGTACCTGAGGCCACCTGAAAGGCATGTGTGTGGATAGCAGCCCTGGGCCAAGTTGAAAACACAATTCCCAGAAAAAGAAAATGTTCTGGAGGTACCTTCTTATGGGGTCAACTAGGATGTGTTCAGGAGAAGGTGCAAGCTCCAGAGTGTGCCTTCCCTTGTTTTGGGCCACAGAGATGTCCCCCTTGTGCATGAGATCACAGCCTGGGTAGTTTACTGAAACCAGCACATCCCAGAAAATTACTGGGAAGGTTTTTTTGATGATACTGCCAGGTTTAGGATATTGACAAAAAGTTCTTCCCTCAACTCATCTCAACCCCTTCCCCAAAGGAATTCCAGGACAGTGGAAGCCACACGAACAGTGACATCAAGAGTCCTGCATCACTGATGGCCAGCTCATTTAAAACCACGTTCTCAACCAACAATTCAAGATACAAATCAGACAAATGCTCATTTCAGAAAGGAAACTTTCGCAGTTCCTAGGCTGGCAGTCATTGTGCATAGAACATAGAAACTCTACCTCATCCCAGAATTTTGTTTCTGAGACAAAAGATCTGGTTTCTAAAATCAAACTTCAGATCAAATGTCTTTGAATAGAATAAAACTAATTAAGACTCGTATAACAAAATATTCCATGTAAAAGGGTCTTATGCTTTGTAAGCACCAATCAGCATAATGAAAATTCCCTGTCTGATGTCCAGAATATACTTACAAAAATGCACAAATGAGGTAGTAAAACATTTTTAGATGTAAACACTCAAAATAAAGCTCTGTATCTAGTATTTTTCTATCACCTGGGAATACATTTTTAAATACAGTGAAATAAATGTTGGTGCTATTTTTATTTTAGTTTCTATAAATCAATTAATGATGAGTTTCAGGTGGAAACCTGACTTGTTCATTCATCTCAGTTCACTTTTAGATGTGGGTAATTACTTCTTGAGAGTCATGTGGGACAAGAACATGACTTGTTGTGACTAAGTGTTACTGTCTCTTTTAAGGAACTGGGCTTGGGGACGTCTTGATTTTCACAATTGAAAACTAGCAAAATCAGACTGGATGGTGACCTTGAGCAGTGCTGAAGGTCATCAGTACTGGCATGCTCGTCCTCTCATGTCCAGCTGAAAGAAAGAATGCTAACATAATGTCACATGTATTCTACAGGGCAACAGGGCAAAAGACAATTCAAGGTTAAGAGGGGATCCATGATTTGCCACTTCATCCTTATAATCCAGCAGACATTTTCCAGCTTTCCAAGTGAGTCTACCCAGAAACAGAAGGGCAAATACCTGGCCTCTTGGTGACTGCAATCTTCTCCCCTTGCAGGCATACTCCTCAGTGTCAAACAGACAACACTCCAGAATCCAAGGAGAAAGTAATGTGCACTGATCGAGGAAGGATACCGAACAGAGAAGTTTATTTTACACTGCCTGTCCAAGAAAACAATTGCCGTAAACCAGTGCAAAATGTGCAACAGAATCAATAAGTGTGTCTTAGGTCTGAGAGCCCAAATTGGTGATTTCCTCTCCCAGTCCTCCATCAGGCAGGTGCCCCATTGGCTAATGCTCACCTCGTTTCGCACTGTTGACAGAGACATTCAAACAATTTGTAGCAGGTTATTTTTACAATTCATACCAGAATGTGTACAAGGGACAGGGAAAACCATACCGAATGGATTATTAGTGATCAGTGCTTAAAGTAAATATAGAGGGAGCACGGGCAAGAATCCACAGTTTCAATAAATACAAGTGAAACAAGCATGGGTGGGTCTCAACTGGTGGAATTAGTCTGCATAATAATTCAGCATCATACAAAATCTAGCAGGGCTGTTGAGCAGTGATTGGCTACAACATTCACAATAACTTATACCCTTCAGCGTGTCTGCATTTAACACATTCTATGGTTTCAAAGATGTCAGTCCTGTTTTCTCCTTCTCTTGTCATCCTTCCAGGAGGGAACGGGTGGAGCCGGACAGCTTGGCCGTGGCATCCTGGAGGAAGGACACTGGCCCAAGAGCCAGCTGTCAGGGTCCAGTGTTCTCAGTACTGAGTGGCAAATTGGGACTTTATTGATGATGTCTGTGCAAAGTGTGCTTCTCTCCATTTTCCAAGAAACCAGTGTCTGTAATTCCTGCACAGAAAGCAGTGGTGGCCTCTGAGTCACTCCTTGTCACCCCAAACGTCAAGCCATGAAAGCACATCTCAGGTACTCACAGGTTGGGAAGCTTCTACTGCTAACTGCCTGGCATGTCACAGATGGATGTTTAACCAGGGCCCCTTGACAAAGGCCTCAGGCAGGCTAGAACTATTGCTTAAGAGGCTAGAAAGAATCTAGTGAGAAAGTGAAGGTCATAATGGACATGTGGGAAACTGTCTTCTTTCTCAGAAAAGCTTGCACCCCCTAGGCAACACCTACAGGACTCTGGGGGCATCCTTGGATATGAAATGTCATGTATCTGTTCCTGGTGGCCTAGCTCAGCTGTTCCTCTAATAAGCACTAGATCCACACATGTTCCAACATGCATGGGATTTGATCCCAAGACAAGTGGGGACAACCTGTGGATCACCCACTAACCCAGAGCCCAGTGGAAGAAGATGCAAGAGGAGCTCTCTCCATCTCTGGAAGAAAAGGAGTGAAAGGGAGAGCCTCTCCTCCCCCACAAAGTGAAACAACCCCCCAAAACCCAGTAACCTAGGAATCACCTCAAAACATAACAAAACCCCAAACACTCCCTATAATCAATGTACCCTCTCCTCACTAACTCCTTAACAGTTTCAGGTCATAAATTAGGTTAGTCTCTCATCCAATAACTTAAAAAAGGAGGAGGAGTTGTAATAAGTTTTGTCTGGCTTGGGCCAGTTAGCAGCCAGTTTTCTAGAATCTCAGTCACTGTTCTGGAGCTTGAAAATTCAGGTGGATGGTGAAAGTCTTCACTTGGAGGCAGCAGGAAGGGCTGGGCAAGAGGGGCTGGGTGGCAGGGAGAACATGAGGAGGTGGAGGAGGGAAGGGCAGGGAGAGCCTGAGACACCGAGGCAGGTGCGGAGGCTGGTGAACAGCGCAGGAGAGATGGAAGCCCCGGCCCTGGGGCCCCCTGTGACTCGGCGTGCATCCGGGTCTTGTATTGCACAGAAAAGAAGGAACTGAGCCTTGGCGGGCAGCCTGGTAGATCAATGTTCCCCACACATGGGCAAGTTCACGAAAGTGAACACGTTGAACTCTGTCATGATGGAGAAGCACAGGAACACGCCATACAGAAAAAGGCACCCACACCCGAGCTTCTTGTCCAGCTGCCACTTGTTCAGATGAACGCCGAACACCTGCAAATACACAGGGGGGTCAGAGGGCAGTAGCCCGAGGCTCAGGCAGGGCCCTGATTCTCTCTGGGCCCACAAAGTCCATCTCTCACATTGCAGAACATTAAGAACATCAAAATCAAGAAGAGGGGAAGTCAGAACCTGCTGGTTGTGGGAAAGTCACTTTAAAAAGTCATAAGGATGGGAGTAACAAACATAGTCATTGGAGCCCTCACTCCTCCCCTGGATTCCAACCCTGCACTGCTCTGTGCCGGCACCACCTGGGCTGATACTTCACCTTCTTGTCCCAAGCAGACCCTGGCTCTCCCTGAGGACACCAGCTCACAGATGGGGGCTGCATCTCTTCAAGTTCCTGTGCCTGGAGGCCAGGAGGTTGTTCTTGCTCCTCATTGCTGCTTCTATACCCTTTCCTTTCTTTTCTCCTGAAAAGCACTGGGCTTGGAATCTAAAGTCTCCTGACAGTCACACTTTACTCTCCTAGTTGGAGTCAACCCTGGGTGCTCCTGGCACTCCTCAGAGCCCTAAGTTCCCACTCACTGCCACTCCTGTCACTGGCACTCCTGCCACCCTTCTTTATGGTTTAACTATCCACCAAGAGGATCTTCCCAATACCATTTCTCTGAGTTCTTGCCTTCCACCTTATCTCAGGCCCTCGCTCCCATGTCACACCCTTGACTTGTGCTACAATGACTAGCCACATGTGGCCATCCAGATTTAAATGTAAGTCCTATTGGATTTAATTAGAAATCACCCATCTCCGACCCCTTTCCCTCCTTACCCCTCTCAGTTCCTCCAGCAATTGCTATGGTCACTATAGTCACTACAGTGCTATCATCACTCCTGGCATCCACCTTCATTCCTTGGCCTCTCTAGCTTTGTTGTCCCTGCCAGTGAGGCCGCAGCCCTTTGGTTCAAGCCAAGCTCCCATCTACTCCAGGCTGCTTCCTTGCAGCTGAGCCAGGCTGGAGGAAAATGTCAGTCAAGCTGATGGGTCTCACTTTAAATTTAAGATTACAAACCTTAAGTGGGCCATAATGCCTATGGCAGCCATCCCACATTTCCTGGTCCACCATCGCTCCCTTTCCTAGGTGGCTATTTCACATCTCCCCTCTTTCCTCAAACCCCCAAACTCCCTTCTCTACTCTCACTCTCAGCTCATGACCTTGTTCCCACTTTACAGGGCTCCCACCACCACATCTACCTGCCCACCTTTTCTTCTGTTAGTGAGGACCCACTGTCCGTGTCCTGTCCATGACCCTTTCTACAGCCCACTCCTTCATGTGAACATGACACCTTACTTCCTCATACTGCTTAAGGAAGTGATTCCAGAAATTGCCTCTTTTATCTCCATCCCCCACCCCACCCCTGGATTATTCCAAATAGCATTCAAGAATGCTGCCAGCTCTCTCATCTATACTTTTTCTGGATTTCCATTCTCTCCTTGCTTTATAGCAAGATAACTCGAAAATGTTGTAAATAGCTGCTTCCAATTTTTCTCCTTCCATTTTCTGTTAATTTATTCTACTCAACCTCTGACCCATCACTTTGCAGGCCACCTTGTCAAAAGCACCAATGATTCTCTTTTTCTAACCCTAATGGCCACTCTACCTTGAAGCACTCTTTCCACATGGCTTCTGGTTGCCACACTCTTCTGGTTTTGGTTTTCCTCTTACTCTCTGAATGCTCTTTCTCTGATTCTTTTGGGGTTTTATCCTCATCATCCTGACTCAGATCTTGGAGCTCTTTTCTTTCCTGTCTATCAATGCTCATTCCCTTGGTGAACTCATCCAGTTGTACAGCCTGAAACGCAATCTACATTCTTATGTCTCCAGCTTGGACATTTCTCCTGAACTCAGACTCATCTTTCCAATGGCTTTCTTGACCTCCTCCCTTGAATGTCAAATAGGCAGTGCAAGCTTATGTTTGAAATTGTTCTCATTCTCCAAACTAATTTCCCTTCAGTCTTTTGACAGCCTCATTCAGATAGCCCAGGTAGTGGTTAGCCACATTTATTTTAAATTGCACAACTATTCACAGTGCAAGGAGAAGTATGTTGCTATGAGCACGCGCTCTATCAGACAGCTTTCTCCTCCATGGTTTGGTGTCAACTTCTCCATTGTCATTAGTACAATGGAGCTAATATTAGTGACTACCTCAAGGGGGTGTGGTGAGCTCCAAATGAAAAAAATACATGCAAAACATTAAGCACAACTTGTGGCTATTATACGTATCATAACCCTAAGTCATATGGCCTGAAGAACCTCTAAACTATAAGAGAATAAATTATATAGATTTTCACTTTTGTGAGGCAGTATTAACCTGGACATTTGACTCCCATCTTGATGCTGTAAATTATCTTTCCTACTTCCTGCCTGAACTTCTGAATTCCTGTTCTCTATCATATATATGTTAACATGCTAGGTATAATTAATATTTCCTTGAAAATTTCAGGAAAGAAACATATGGTGTCTCACTGTTTAATGTGGAAATTCAACAGCACACTTGTATGTTAGTAGATACTTTGTATGGGTAAGTCCATGTGTTGGTACACATTTGTTTAAACCATATGTGTCTGTTGGGTTGAGATATTAAATTGTACAAAAGGACATAAAAAATGGCCAAGAGAGTGGGATGCCACAAAAGTGAACTGTCAACAAAGTATATTCTTAGTTGCTGAGTACTGGTCAAACCCATGGATTTATGAAGATGCTTAGTAAACTTGAATAGTCAATTAATTGAAATCTACCCTTCTGTGACTAATTTCTCAGAAAAAGTGGGATCTCCTCTTTGTTTTTGATAAAATAATTTGTGTTTGACATGAGACAAGGCCATGCTTCCGAGAGAAGGCTGCCTCTTTTCAATAAGAGAGAGAGGACTTTCTAGTGGGATACTGGGTTCCACTTCTAGAGGAAACAGTTACAAAAGAGATGGAACATCTGGAGGCCAATTGTCCTGATTCACCAGGATGCCAAGCCCATCTGGTGTCCAAACAAACTCTGTAGCCAAAGAACCCCCAGGGGGTGTGGGGGAGGGAGAACATGGGAGCTCAAAAGTAAGGAGTGAACTGTAAACGTACCGTGACAAAGACAGAGGCCAGCAGCAGGCCCACAGAGTAGATCAGTCCCCTGCTGTTCAGCCGAATCTGTAACAAAAGGATCAAACAGATTTAGCCTTCTGAAAAGTCATGTTTACTGTGGGGCACTCAAGGATCTCTGAGTGAGTCCAAATCTCTCCTCTAGAAAGGAAAACAAAATGCGGCCTCTGCAGCCATGCTATGCAGCTTGTAGTAGAAATGTGAACTTTCCAGTGTAGTCCTGTTCTGGTCCACTCTCAGCCCTGTCCCATGCTTCCCTCCAGTAGTGGTGGCTGCTGGACTGACCATGGCCACTTGAATTCTCCATGCATGTTGCCCGATTCTTGTTGCCCACAAGGCTTCCCTGTGGACCTCATCTCCAGGGAGTTTCATAAGTTTCACAGCTGGGTGATGGAACTATATTTTGAACAATATTGCTAAAGTTTTTAATCTCTTTTGTATTAAAACGTCTATGAGCTTCACCCTAACTTGTTACAAATAGGTGAGTGAAGGTTGCTATTATGAGCAAGCAAAAAGATTTAACATTCTGTTTCTGATATACATAAAAGGATTTTGTTTGGTTTATTTTTGCACAATAATACAGTGGGACTAACAGTCAAACTTTGGACAGAAAGAAAGAAACAATTTTTGGAAATATTATAGAACAGCGCTGTCCAGTAGGACTTTCTGCAGTGACGGAAACGCTCTATATCTGTGCTAGCCCATATAGTAGCCATTAGGAACACGTGGCTGTTCAGCACTTGAAATGGGGCTCATGCAATAGAAGAACAGAAATTTTAAACTTTAATAAAATTAAATTTACATTTAAAAAGCCACAGGTTGATTAGTGGCTACAATATCGGGCAGAGCAGGTAGAGAATATTAAAGGGCCGACCTGGCTGACAAAGTCACAGCATTTCTTCTGTAGTGTAGAGAGGATGCCCCTTTGCTTTGACCTAGGTCATGAGGCCGCTTGCCCTGAAAGTGGAGGCATGCCTTAGAGCAGCTGTGCTCACAGGTGCTCCTGACCAGCAGCAGCAGCATGACCTGGGGGGGCTGGTTAGAAATGCAGGCTCTTAGGCCCCACCTGAGCTCCTGTATCAGAAACTGTAAGGGGGAGGCATCAATCTGTGTTTTAACAAACCCCCCAGGGGCTTAAAACCAGTGACTTAGAGAAAGTATCGTATGAAGGCTAAATTTGGTCCTGGGGATGGGCTCTTGACATTCAATTTTCACCAGTTCCTTTGGAAAGTCTTTTGTGTATCTAGGTTTGGAGACCACCGTGCACCTGCCCCCTCCCGCTCCCACCCCCACAATGTATGCTGCGCTACTGTGAGTCAAAGGCTCACCGTGTTCACAGAAAGAAAAGCAAGGCAGGTTGATCATTTATATCAGAGAACAAAGTGGAGATTATTAGGAGTGGATTGGGGTCCTTCTGACCTGTTCCAAGGTACCTCTTGCCACCCTTTCACCAGCTCATTCCTGGAGTGTAGGTATGGGAACAAGTGGGTATCTCTCTATAGGTGGGTGTGCTTGGTTCATCTTTTGGTGACAGGACACCGCATGCCCTAAACAACCAACCCTTTTTGTGTGAACAGGGAACATAACATCTCACTAAGCAATGTTCACTGGATTCTTCCCTCTGCCTGCACAATCAGAGTGAGCTAAACATCTGTTTGGCCCCAACCACCAAATGCCTTCCTCAGAACAAAGGACTCAAATCTTATCTCTGTGACACTAGAGCAATGGGTTGACCCAGGGAATTCAGTTTGGAAAAATGAGGAATCAGCCACTCCATCCAGCTGGTAGCTGAACTTCCTGTTAACCCTTACCTCAGCCTGACTGGGGATAGTGTTTCTTCCTTTCATCAGCTTTGAAGGAGTAAAGAGGCTAATATCCATGAGAACATTACAAATGCTTGTGCTAAAAGATTCTCTGCCCCCAAAGTATTCTGTCCCACTGACTCTGACAACCCCACATGTACCCTGGCCAGCATCTAAGGGGAGAGAAGGGCTCCTCAGAACAAGAGGGCAGCCCCATGCAGAGTGAGGAACAGTCTGCTGCAGCTGTCCTCAGTCATGTGGTCCTTGGGTCAACCCTGAAACTGAACACACACTCAGAAACCCTTTGGGCTCTTAATTTCAATGCTGCATGGACTCTTCTAAGAATGGGGCCGGTGCACTCCTAGCCCATGTCATTCTCTGAGTTCCAGGGTTGAATCCTTGTCAGCAACAACAGGTGAGTAAAATGATTTCCTGCCCTTAAGAAACTGAGAGCCAGTGAGAGCAAAGCTGCAAGCAGGATAATTCTTTGGTGAAGCTTTTTCAAATGAATCATGTTCAAGCACAGCTTTTGACCTTTACTTTTTCTACAGTCACATGACGTCCTAAAGAACAGTGCTGCTAAAATTCTAAACATGGCTCTAAATACTAAATATAGTTAACTTCTGTGTGGTTCCTGGGTATTTTTCACCTTTTCTCTGCAGCTTCCTTTGGTAATGGGGGGCTGGCGCATGTGCCCAGAGTTGTATTTGTTTGTCATTCTTTTTTTTTAATCCTCACCTGAGGACATTTTTTTTCATTGCATTTAGAGAGAGAGAAGCGGGGGGAGAAAATGTGAGAAACATTTTCACACTCCCCTACACACGCTGACTGGGGATCGAACCTGCAACCTTTTGGTGCACAGGATGACACTGCTCCTACTAAGCCACATCAGCCAGAGCTTGTATGTCATTCTTAATTAGGGACCTGGGCTCTTAAAGCCTGTATTGATTCCTTGCTATCTGACTCCCACACTTCCACATGGGGGGACAGTCAGGAACTAGTGTTCCTTCAGTTGCCTCTGGTCCAACTTGAAAGCTTCTTAGCCACTGAAAGCCATGGGTAGTTTGGGGCAGGAGGTGGCAAACTATGACCCATGGGCCAAATCTGGCCCATTGCCTGTTTTTGGGAATCAAACCAGGGACCTTTTGCTTTGAGGAATGATGCTCAGCCAACTGAGCCACACTGGCCAGGACTCCATTGCTTGTTTTTGTAAATAAAATTTTATTGGCACTCAACTCATTCATTAACATATTGTCACAGCTGTTTTCATGCTACAATGGCAGAGCTGAGAAGTTGGACAGAGACTGTATGGCCCATGGCCCACAGTGCTTAAAACATTTCCTCTCTGTCCCTTTCCAAAAAAGCTCTGCCAACCCCTGGTTTAGGACGTAGGCTCAGTCCCAGCCTCCTGGTCTCTGAATCCCTGCTCAGTCATTCACCTGCTGTATAGTCATGGACAAGTGAGGATTTGACTTCCCTAAGCCTCAGATTTCTGATGTGTAAAATGGAAATAATACATTTTCTGCCTTATAGGGTGGTTGTGAGGATTAACTGAATTAATCTAGGTTAAACTTGAGCAGGATCTAGTGGAGAATAAATTCTCAGTAAATGTGGACAGTTACTCTCTACCCAGTCAGGAACTGCCTATGCCCACTCCCCTGGCACCCTTGGCTGCTCCTTTCCGAAGATGACAAACATGAGGAGAGTGGGAACCATGTCTGACTTTATCCTCCACCTGGCACAGGTCTGAGCACAGACCATGTGCTTAATATGTCATTGATGTGAATAATGAGTACTCTTGAGGTAGCATGTCAACTGTGTTTACAAAAGGGCCACTGTTTCTGTGGGGCAGGGTGGACTGGTCAGAGAGAAGCTAGCAGCAGAGAGACCCTGGATGCCACTCCTGGATGATGTTCCAGAAACAATGTGACCCCTGCTCAATATTCGCTGTCTCCCATCCCAATTTTTTATGAGCGTGTACAGCTTTTTTTCCCTCAACATTTTATTTTGAAAGTTTTCAACCATTCAATAAAGTTGAAAGATACTGTCTTATTTTTATTTTTCTAATTTTTTGTTAACTGTTCTTTTATTGTTATTATTATTTATTTTAAAATTTTTAATTGTTATTCTATTACAGTTGTCCCAACTCTTCCCCCTTTACCCTCCTCCACCCATCCCACTCCCTGCTTCCATGGTCAGTTCTCACAATGTTGTTCATGCCCGTGGGTCATTCTGAAAGACACCATCTTATTTTTAATACACTGCAGCATAAGCTGCAGATGCTGGTACACTTCATTCTTAAACACTTCAACCGGCATCTGTTAAGTGTTAAGTAGGGTTCAATTGTAGTTCATGGGTCTTTTACTTTCGGATACAATTTCCATACGGTAAAATTCACAAGTCATAATTTCACCGTTCAATGTGTCATGAGAATCATGTACACCCATGTAACCCAAACTGCAGCCATGATTTACAGCACTTCCATTCCCCCCAGAAAGTTCTCTTGTCCCCTCTTTCTCACCCAGGGACAATCACTGCTCTAAGTGTCTCTGCTAGTTTGGTTTAGTCTACTCTAGAAATTTCATATAAGTAGAATCCTAGAGTGTACACTCTTTTATGCAAGGATTCTCTTAAAGAGTCTTTCATGTTTTTCATTGCATCAACAGCTCATTCCTTAAACAGCATGATTATACCACAGTTTATTTAATTATTCTCCTGTTGATGGACGTCTGGGCTGCTTTCAGCTTTGGGTTATCAGCAAGTATTGGTTTTATAAGCCACAAACAAAATGAAAAGAGACCTACAATGGCTCCTTCTCACCAATAAGAGAACTATTAATGAGTAGAATCAACACAGCCAGGGCCTCTGCTGAGACTTTAGAGGCTTGATCTCAGACCCTAGCATCCTGTCTGTAGGTGGGCACCTGGAGCCTCTCCAAACTGCAGTGTACCTTTCCCACCTCAGCATGTTCCAGTCTTTCTTTTGGGACCTTCTGTCTGGTCAGTTGGGACACTCACCTCTTTCCCACTTTTACTCTGCTCATCTCTCCCAAAGTTCTTTCACCTCTTTTAAGTTTGATGGGCCCTTGCTGGCCCCATCCCTCACCTGAAGCTGATCTTGGTCCCATTCTTTGCCTGGGTCACCTTTTTGCCTCCCCAGCAAGTCCCAATGCAGAGGGTAGACACCTGTGTCCTAGGATTTTCCTCATGCCACACACACCAGGCTTAAATGAACATTTGCAGATTATGCTGAGCATGGGTGTATCTGTGCACAAATGTGTATGCTCGCCTTGAAGGCAGTGAGGCTGGGTGTAAAGGGGCAAGAGTGGACAGCTGGATGGGTCGACTGGCCGTAGTGAGTGGTAACTTTAAGCTGATCTTTTCAAGCAACAAAGTGAGAGGGAACCAAAAAAATTTTTAATTGAGGCATAATTTGCATACAGTAAAACACACAGATTTTTACCCATCAAGTGTATATTGGATGAGTTTTGACAAATGCATGTAGCCATATAATCTGCATCTCAGTGAGAATATAAAACATTTCCATTACCCAATAACTTTCCTTGAGGGCAGCAAATCTAACTCAACTCCCTCAAAAACTAGTTTCTTGGGTGTACTGAGCCAGACAACATCTCTGGACTACCTTTGGAAAAGACTCTGAGCTCCAACTATGCATACTACTGGTCTGAACATTTGTTTCCTTGCTTCCTCCTCCACAGAGGCAAAGCCCCCTTACAGCACAAATGCAGAAAATCTCCATGGCAATGTCCATCTCAGAACAAGCAAGGTGTAACTGGATTGTTCAATCACAACATTTAGTGATTTTATTTCTTGCCTTCAAAAATATGCATTTCATTCTCCAATTCCCTCTTGGTAGGTATTGCAGAGGAACAAGAGGCTGACTGGTTCCAAAATCAACAGGAATTTAGCCCACAGTATATGTATATTTTTCATAGGATACATAGAGACCCATTCATACCTAGTTTCATGTGTATATGTGGTTTGTAAAACTGAATCCTACACAGTTTGGGGATCTAAAACCCCCAGATTCAAAGATTCTGATTTCCCCACAGAAAGTTTAAAGTCTTCCTATGGTTTGAGCTCTGCTCTACCCAACCAGTGAATTCTGGTAAGGAAAACAAGAAGCCCCCGGATTTTTGTTAATTTATTTATAACTTGGAACACGTGTTGTGTGTCACTTTGCATTTTCAGATGTGGATAATTTGAACATTTGTGTGGGCACAGGTACCAAATGGATGTGTCTAGCCTTGACTTTACACTGTAAAATATCACTGGATAGAAATCTCTTTCCTTGAACAATTAAATGAGGTAAGAAAGTGATAAAGCCTACAGAAAAAAAGCACTTTAATGGCAGCTGGTGCCCAGATCCTCTCCTTTCCAGAGCGCTCTCACAAAACACAGGTTGCATGAATGAAAAGTGCCACTTAGATCCCGCAAGCTCAGGGGGCCATGTGGCAGGCCTGACAAGCTCAGAGAGTAACCACACACGATGGTCTCATCATAAATTCCTAACCGAGCCGGACATGGCTAGTAGTCATGTCCCAGGCCTACAGCTTCCTTAGCAAAGGTCAGTCTTTACGTTATTGAGCCCTACCCATTGTTCTTAGGTATCTAGGATAACACACCTTTAAAATGTCAGAGTAATTGTCTTTTCCAGACTCCTTAAAGGCACAACTGCAGGCACCAGAGCACAAGATCACCACAGCAGGGGACCACAGAACCACTCATTGTTATCTTATTCCCCACATACCATCTCTATGTGCTGTAAATGTTAACTATCTTGTACCCACCAATATAAAGGAAGTAGGCAACTCTACACTTTGCTTTTTATACAGTCCTAGAGATTTCCCTGCTTTGCTTTCTTCTGCCTCCTTAATCTACCATCAGTAGATTTCATGTACCTTCCTTATGTTTTCTCCTTTGATTCTAGATGTATGAAATGAGCTGCAAACCCACCATTCTCTGGAGCGTTTTCTTAGTCCACTGAGATCTTGCTTCTTGGCATGTCCTCAAAATTTTGGCTCAAATAAATTCTTAAAAATTTTCTATAAGTTTGGACCTTTCATCAACAGTTGCACTGAATTCTAGTGGCAACTCTGTGAGGTAAGTAGGGTGGATTTTTTCTTCCCATCTAAAGATAAAACAATTGAGGCTCAAAGAAGTTAACCATTTAGCCAAGGTATGAATGATTCTGGTCACAATTCCAACGTGTGTGTGTGTGTGTGTGTGTGTGTGTGTGTGTGTTTTCCCCACACCTCCAAGCAACTCAGTGACACCAGATGGGTGCTGTACAATTTAACTCAATTTCTACACTATTTGGCTGCAGATAGTGTCAGGTCCTGGTAGGAGAACTCAAGAGTTAAAGATTTTAGCCTTTGCTATAGTTGATAGGCTTAAGTGATTAATGGACGTGGAAAGCTATTATTCCAAGATCTGGAATGCATGACTTATGTGACTCCAGGAGGTCAACAAGCAATTCAACTTGTGTCCCAGGGGGGTCTGCAAGCAATGGAGATGGTGTCTGAGCCTTGTGTTCTAGGGAGGGAACACTCATGATGCAGATAAAGAATTGTTGATCAACAGATAAAGAAGTACTAGGAAAATCGCCTCTGTACTGCAACTCTTTTTCCCAACCCCCTAACCTACACTCTTCTCTTTAGAAAAGGGCCTGCTTGAAATGAGATGTTGAGACAGTTTTTGAGGGTACATAACCCACTGTGTTCTCAGATCACTGGTCATCTGAATAAAGCACCCATAAAGATTCAATCCTTGTCTCTACTTGTTGGTTGTGGTAGTGACAGGAAGCATGAATGCTGACTCTTCCAGTTTCAGTCCCACAGGACAGTCCTACAAGACCACCTCCCACTTTAATGCCAATTATAAGTCCAGGCTGTCACCTGTGCTTCCTTGAGTTGGATTAATTTCCTAGGGTTGCTCACAGAACTCAGAAACATTTTAGTTACTACAGTTCCACTTTATTATAAAAGATATAACTCAGGAACAGCCAGAGGAAGAGATGCATAGGGCAAAGTATGGGGAAAGGGGGAGGAGCTTCTATGCTTGCTGAGCAAGTCATCACCAACCTGGAAGTTCTCCAAGCCTTGTCCTTTTGAGTTTCTATGGAGACTTCATTATATAGGTGTGATTAATAAAATCATTGGCTATTGAGATTGATTCAAACTCTAGCCTCTCCCCTTCCTTGAGGTTTGGGTGGGACTGAAAGTTCCAACTCTCTAATCACATGGTCTGTTCTCCTAGCAACCTGCCCTCATCCTCAGGTGAGGTCTAAAATTCACCATTAACGTAACAAAAGATGCCTTTATAGCTCTCATTACTTTGGAAATTCCAAGGGTTTTAGGAGCTTTATGATAGAAACTAGGATGAAGACCAAATACATATTTCTTATTATAAATCACAATATCACAAAAGGCCAGGAAGCTAGTAAGAGGGCAAGTCTTCACTTAGACTTGGGCTTTAGACTGTAAATTCTAGACTCTTTGCACCCTGCAGAACACAGGGAAAAGGCAAGCATCCCCTTCACCTCTTAGGAACCCTCAAAAGTGGCATCTGGACCTTTCTAGTAGCAGATGCTGTTGGGACCCCATTTGTACCTTACCCCTCACTACTTTGGTGAGGACAATTGCTTCCTAAAAGCCAGGGCCAGCATCTGTCACAGGGCTTTTTCTGGAACTCTGTAAGTGCCAAGCTGCCTTCTACCAATGACTCCCTGGGGTGGGTACATAAAAACCCCAGCTCCTCTGCCCCTCAGATGGTTATTATTCTGGGACAGGGGTTGCACCATTTCCTAGAGCTCCCCCAGGACTCAGCTCCAGTTGCCCAGTGCATTATGGGGCTTGCTAACACTCCTGCCCTAGGCTGCCTTCTCTTCCCACATCACCTCCCCACTCTCCTCCAGGACTTTCTTGCCCCTCCTGAACAAACCCTTCACTCTGAATCCTTGTCTCAGGATTGAATGGTTTCTAGGGGAGCTAAATTTTGATAGACCATGAGATGAAACAGCTTCAGGTGTTGGCGACTTAGGTAAGCCCTTCCACAGGGAGCCTGTGAAGATTTCCCTAAGTATCACCTTATTTCCCTGGAATAGCATCTTAAATCCAATGGTCAAGATTCACCTTAAGGGTATTAGGTGGTGTCACTTAGCTCCCAGGAACTTTGTTAGGACAACCTCAAGAAGAATCATTTAACATGTCACCCAACCATCTCCAAGTTACATCTTCAGGTCTCCCAGGAATAGCGTGTAAACTGGCCCTGGCAGTGGCACTCTGGTGTTCTGCTGATTTCCATGTGTCAATACTACCCCCGCAGTCAACTGCAAGCTATCAACATGGCCTCACTGAAGGTGGAGTTAGGAATAGCTGCGAAATCTCTTCTTGTGAGCCTGTTGGAACTGGCTCCAGCACCTCCCTGTTCCTGGGGGTTGGAGCAGGTGTTTACAGAAGAAAGAAAACAACTGGTTCTGGCAGTTGAGTCAGTGTCCAGGTATTAGGAACCTGATTTAGGAATGCATGCTAGAAATGTAGAAGGAAAGATGCAGGAAGCATTGAGAATGATTGAGTCACTCCTCAGAGGCCCTCTGCTGGGTGCCAGAGAGCACGGACTGAGTAAGATCCAGGTCCTGCCCTCAGACACTCAGTGAGAGAGTTCAGTCAGACTTGCACATCAGAGATGACAAACCCATGTGATTCTAGAAGTAGTAAATTTGGCTGGGGGTATGCTTCTTAGAGACAGTGATTGTTGGGCTGTCAGAACTAGCTTCAGATGAAGAATCTTGGAAAAAGCCCTGATATATGTGGCTACGTCATCCTTTTTTAAAAAAAATCCTCACCCAAGGATATTTTTTCACTGCTGACAGAGAGACAGACAGACAGACAGACAGACAGACAGACATCAGTGTGAGAGAGAAACATCAATTGGTTGCCTTCTTGCATGCACCCTGACTGGGGATCAAACCTGCAACCTGGGTATATGCCTTGACCAGGAATCAAACCTATATTTCAGACTGGGATGACACTCCAATAAACTGAGCCTCACCAGTCAGGGCTGCACCATCCTTTTTGAAACATTCTCTTGAACTCAGTTTCTCCTGATTCTCCCCCTTTCTGGCTGATCTCTCCTCAGTCTCCTTCACTGGATGTTTTTTCCCTACCTGACATCAGGATATGGTTCTAGGCTTTCTTCTCTATCTATATTTACATCTTTCATGAGCTCTATGCTTTAAGAAGCATATAATACTATTACTCCCAAGTTTATACCTGCAGCCCATACCTCACCTTTGAACTTCAGACACATTTATTCCACTGCCTACTTGCTATCTCCACCTGGATGACCCTCAGACATGTGAAACTTAATCTGTTCTAAATGGAACCCTTGACATTTCCTCTTAAATATGTTCCCTACCCCCCATGATGTCTTCCTTATTTCCATGAATGGAACATAATACACTTAGTTGCTCAAGCAAAGAACTAGAAGTTTCCTTTGATTTTTCTCTTTATCTTTTCCCTTCTGTACATCCATCAGAAAATATCATCGACTTTTCCTTAAAAATCTCCTTTTCTCCCCATCTATTCTCTCATCAGTTTAGCCTAGGTCATCAGCATCTCTTGTTACCAGCTCCTGACTTGTCTCCTTTTTCCCCTGCCTTCTTCTAATGCATTTACAGATCTGATCTTAAAATATAAAGTGAATCATGCCATTACTTTGCTAAACTCCTCAATAGTAGTTAGAAGATGATCCAAACTTTTTATAATGCCAAGAAAATCTAGGATGACCATGTCCTTGTCTTGTCCCACCTCCCCTCCCCATTAGCAGATGTTTAGGAGCTGATGTTAAGTCCACTCCCAGATCCTGCTTCTTCTTTTTTTCTGAAGTCTCTTGCTTCACCTTCCACTATTTTCCAGCTTTTCTGTTACTACCAAGGCAGAGTGAATTCCTGGTCTGAATTGCCCTCTCCTATATTAGAGTTATATGTTCACCCCCTGGTGGGCAGCAGTATTTCCCTACTTCCTGAATTTGGATTTGGCCATGCAATATGCTGTAGCCAATGGGATATTAGTGGACTTAACAAAAACCCAGGTTCAAATGCATTTCCATGATTGAGGTGATCTCTTGTGCTCCCTCTACTCATTACGAGAAGGATGTGTCTCAAGGAAATCACTAGTTCAAAGAGGTTAAAAGACATGTGGAGCAGACCCATCTGAAGCTTGGAGCCAAGTCTGGGTCAGCCAGTCAACTCACAGATGTAAGAAAAAGAAATATATAATAATGGAACCAGGTTACTGAGTTTTGGGGTAGTTTGTTATACAGTATTATGGTAGCAACAGCTAACTGATACAACTATTCTAGTCTAGGTCACTCTATTTTCTCTCTTCTGCCAGTGCCTTATAACTGGTGATGTTGCTGTCAGTCTTGTCTGGCTCCGGTCCCTTCTCCATGTAATAGTCAGAATATTCTTAATAAAAGGCACATACAGTGAAAGGCACAATTCCCTCTCTAATATCCTTCATTCCTTTCATTATCATGGCTCACAATGTCCTTTGCCACATAGCTGCTCTCTCTAGTTTTATTCCTGCCACTTTCCACTGCCCACACCTTACCCCCGGCCACAGGAGCTGCCCTTGGTATATGAAGCTTTCTCATATCTTGGTCTTCTACAGGCTGTTCCTTCTTCTTAAAAAAAAAATCCTCTCACTCTCATCTGCTTGGCTCCAAAAATCAGCTATTCAGAAGAAGTGTTACTTCCTCACAAGTATTCCAGGTCCCCTAACCCCTGCCATAAAATGCCACACACTGCCACAAATTTCCAATTCCTGCACCAGCCTTTGGGAGAACATACCACACTTTGCTCTGGATTGTTTGCATACCTGTCTCCTTCCAGGGGCTGTAGTTCCATGGGCACAGAAAGTTGTCTGTCGTGCTCATAGCAGCATCCCTGATAACTGTTACAGCTTAGCACACAGTAAGCATTCAGTTAATGATTAATCAGAAAAAGAATGAAACAGAAAGTGTGGTATGAGGACATTTCTGGTCACATTTTCTTTTTTACTTCTGTGGATTCTTGAGTCAGGTGGGCTCTCACTTGGAAAAAAAGAAAAGATAGATTCTTTCTCTCCTTGTTACTTCTAAGATTTCTTTTGTATTTTTAAGCTGGAGCTCAGAAATCTGAGTTTTGCTCTGGCTTCCTGGAGCTTGCCTGGTGACTTTCTTAGTTCTGTTGAGCATGTGGAACGTTGCCAAAAGAGGGCAAAAAGTGCTCATTTTCCACACTTTGACTTTTAGAAATACTTTTTTAATTTCATGCACTTCAATAGCTAAGCTGGCTTCTGAGAAAGCCAGAAATGCTAAGAAATGTCAAAATCTGTAAAATTGCATCCATTCCTCGCTTTCAAATGCAGAAAACAGCTGTCTCAATGGTAATTATCCAATAATTATGACTTGGAAATCCCATCTAGTCAAGATGGAAAAATTGTTTCAGAATTGTCAGCATGTCCCTTGCGAGGGCAGGAGAGGCCACTAAACCCACACAGAAGTCTGCTCAGTTCTGATGTCAGAGACACAGATAACTGTCATACGGTTACAGCCATGCTAATGGAAGGTGGCCCCTGAGTGTCCTTCTGGAAATAAAGCCTCTGTCCCAGGAAAACCTGGAGGTGGAGAAGAAGGAAGGCAAAAATTCTTGTGGCAAATAAGCCCCTAAATTTGCTTCTCCATGAACCTGGAACTATTTTTCCAAGTAACTCTGCATCTTGGCATGAGGTTACACAATGATGCTCCCAGATGTGGCTGGGCGTGGGTGGCTGGCACTGGAGGGCCTGGAGAGAGCCAGGGAGGACCCAGGGACTGTATAAACAGGTAATCCTCATGGAAGAATTCAGAACATTCCTCCAACCTTCAGGTAGAAACCCACTGTAGACTTATCACATACCATGACTGAGAGCAGTGAGGATTTTAAGCTGCACAGGGTCTGTGGAGATTTTTAGAATGGGAATAAGGAGGTCAGGAATTCTCTCCTCTTCCAGAACCTTCTTTCTTTACATGAAGTTGAAGAGCTCACTTTAGCCTTAATATACATACCCTGTCTGCTCTTCTAGCAAAGATTCAAACTCAGGGATGGTTCTGCTGCAGTGATGACCCTTGTGCATGATGGCCGCTGTGGCATAATTTTCTTTTGGTCTCTGGGGCTTAGGGAGAGAAACAAATCTCACTGTCTTCTCTCTGCCTCTTTCTAGCTATGCCATTTGACCTTTCTGGGCCTTAGCTTCCTGATGTGCACAAGGTGATTTAGAATAGCATAGCACTGAGAATGCAACCTGTGACCCCTGCCCCCCGCACCCCTGTATTTGTGCTGCCCTGGCCTTCCTTCTATTCTCAGACACAGCCTGCTTCAGTGTCTTTGCACGTGCAGTCCCCTCCACATACCCAACTCTTTTTTGTCATTTGCCACTTGGCACAGAACTTATATACCTCCTTTTCCGATGAATCTAGAGTGATATGTTCTTCCTACTCTCTATCACATCATCTGTCTTATGGTTTCAATAGGATTTTGTTCTCCAAATTTAGTGCACTTATGTATTTGTCACTCATGACTTGTCTGTTTTCCCTAAGCTGATGCGCCCACTAAGGGGGAGGGGCTAGTCCATCTTGTTTGTTTTGTATTCCCAGTGCCTCACCAAGTTCTTGCCCACAGTAGGTTCATGATAACCACTGACTGAAGAAATAATCCTTGCCTAATTTAGCTGCTGTTGAGATTAGATGATATTGTATGTGCATGGTGTCCCTAGAGTGCCTGGCACATAGTGGGTACTCAGTGAATGCTAAGCTCTTCTTATTGCTGTTTTGTTTATCCCCTGCTCTTTTCTCAGGTTAGCTTATTCCTACATTGTGCTCTGCTCACACATTTTCCTCCCCAGCTAAGGTGATGTTGATGGGAAACAGGATCCATCCAACCAGGCAGCCATCCAGTGAGCCAGCCAGCAAATATTTGTTGAGTGCATTTTAAGTTCCAGACACTGTGCTGGGCACAGAGAAAATAATGCACGAGACTGATATAGTTCCTGCTCTCAGGGAAATTGCCTCTCTGATGGAAACTCAGACAAAGAGGCAAAGGAAAGCTTTGATGGGAGCTCCTGAAAACACAGAAGTGACTCCTGACCCACACTTGGAAGAATACAGTTGACATCTAAGCTGGCACTTGAATAATGAGCTGGTGAGACAATGAGAGCCTCTGGTCAGAGCCCCTTTCCTCCTCTGTGAAACGCTCTTGTTCCAAGAGCCATGTTCTGGGACGCTGGACTTTTAGGAAAACTAAAAGATACAGATTGGTTGGGACAAATACTGGGCAACCAGTTTGTTCTAACATAACTGGGCAAAAAAGTCGTCTGCACAAGTAAAGTTTTCCAGAAAATTGGAGTCCACCTCTCTACATGCCAGCACCTTAATTGATTTTGATGAGAATATTTCATTCTTAACATTTTTTGTCAACTCAGAATCACCACGATTCTATTTCATTAAAGTTATGTATTCCAGAATCCTGTATTCCAAAACAGTGATTACCTTCACTGTCAGGAAAAGTTTTCATTCTAACTAAATCAGAACTAAAATGGAAATGGGCAAGAAGCAATTTCTAAGTTGTGAATATTACTGAAAAAACAAGTTAACTAGAATATTTTTCTTAGAATTTTTAAAGTTCAAGATGAAATCTTTTTGACAAATAGCACTGAAACAACTGGATTTCCACATAAGAATACCTACAAAAGAATAAAGTTGGAGCCCTACTTCACACTGTACACAAGATGAAATCTCCTTGATTTCCCTGGGGTCCACGAACTGTTTGATTGTATTAATGAATTTCTGCTTTCAAAAGAGAGGCCTCCACTGGATGTTTGCATCTCTGGAATAAAATTAAGATGTCTCTGGCACTGGTTACAGAAATGGTAGTGTTTGGATGATAATGCAATGTGACACATCTTTTTCTAGTCTCCCCAACCAAAAGTCTCTCCCAAGAGCACTCTCCATTGTGCCATTGCCTTGATCATAAACTAGACGTGGCCACCTTTCCTTCTGTGTTTTCCTCTCCCTTCAAGAATAAAGGCTATCTTCAACCACAGGATTAGGTGTACTCCTTTTACAATTCCGGCAGAATGACCAGAGTGACCCAATTATGTCATCTTCAGATGGAAAACATAAATTTGGGCCAACAATCTAAGAGGGCCTGAATTTTGTCTTCATGATTTCACTCTGTCACTAGAGTTTGGGACCTGAAATGACATGTTTTCATGGTTGTGAGAGTTACTGATATGAAAATTTGGTTTAATTTTCTGTTTTCTGAAGAGTGTTGGGAGAATGTCAGAAGGGAGAAAAGTCAGGCAGGCCATTTGGGGATTATTTATTGCAGACAATGTGCCTAGGAGTCAGAATTACAGGCCTGATTCCCATGTTCAGTCAGGAAGTTTTCAAAGCTGATTAGAGAAACTGGTTTACTTCCTGGGTGAGTTCTGAGTTTTGTTTTCGGAAGTTTTTAATTTCACCTTCCATGACTGTACCCAGTAATCACAGCAAAGAAAATGGATCTTAGGGACACTAGAAAGATTTGTATCCCCTGTTCCTACCTGCACATCCTTCCCTGGAGAGAGTCGATGTGGTAAAAATCCATTATTCGTGGATTGATTTTCCAGGTTAGAATGTAGTTTCTTATCTTTTTTGCTGTGTGCTTTTTAGATACCAGAGAAAACAAAAAGTACTTGAAATTCCCATAGGTCTGAATTTTACTTCTTCATACCTTTGATAAGAGGTAAATTGGAAGGTGAAAGCGACAGAAGAATAAACCAGGTGGGTTGTTGATGAACTCAATAGATCCATACCCAGTGCTCTTAGCTGATCTGGAGTGATAGTTAATGAAAACAGGTTATAAATATGAATCAGGAAATGAGATGAGAGACAGAACATTGCATTTAGAAGAGACAGAGCACTTAGAAGGAGGAAAGAGGCAACAGATCACCTATAGCCTCTGCTGAAAACTATCAGCCAACAAATACCTTCACATGAACTTAAAACATGTGGCCTTTCTATGTGGATTTAAATTTCATGTGTCAGGGCTCAGGATAGGCTGCCTCAAGATATCCTACAATGGCATATTGGTTATTCTGAACTAAAGTTACTTAAGAATTGGCCTGTACAAGCAGAAAACCCTGACCTCTCTGTCCCCCTATAAGCAGGAGGTAAGTGTCCCACGTGATAGGTGCCCACTGTGTTCCTGAGGGCTAAGAGATGATCTTACCACAAGAGTTAAAAGAATCCAGAGTCCAAAGCTTGTGTACACAAACATGCTGCCTGTACTAATTTACTACCCAAGCCCGATCCTTGCTTAGATTCCTTTCTAATGAGCACTTTCTTTGTCCTGTCAGTTTCTCAAAAATTCATTGTTTCTTTGTCTAAAAAGTATAAAAGGTGCCTGGTTTAGTCATTTCTTTGAGCCTCATTTTATGATCTGAACATCAAATTATGATTCTCCTGTGCACATATTTTAAATTGATTTTTCTCCTGTTAATCTAGTCTTATGTCAATTTTATTGTTTTATCACTAGCCCAACCTTAAGAACTGAAGTGTGCCCCTCTCCCCAACAATTGTAACCAGCCGGATACACCGTACCTCGTTGAAACAGCCATTAGTCAAACAACTTTGAAGAAAACTGTCATTTGATAAAATGAGCTACAATATTTCCTGCAGAATATACAGTCACTTAAAACATATTGTACAGATAGACTAAAGTCATGCTCAGCAGCCCATGTAGAGCACTGGGCAGGGTGTAAAAACTTCAGAGGCCCGATGCTGTTTTCCAGATACAGGAAGAAATCTCTAAATTGCAGGTTCTTCCCCAGTCTCTGGATGGTGCCTAGGGAAGAAGTTTCCAATAGCAGAGGGGGAACATCTTGGCAAATTGGGAAAGGGCATTGAAGTCTACCTGGACCACCTGTGTCACCCACCTGCAAACCCACCTGAAATCATATTCAGCTTAACCTTGAGAGAAAGCGTGGAGGCCATCACAGGAGGGTATGACAATTGCCAGATTCCTGGCAGAGAGGGAAGCTTGTATTTTGTTTCCCTTCCTTCATAAAAAAAAATATTTGCAAGCAAAATAAATACACTTGAGAAGGGGTTGGCAAATTACGGCCCCTGGGACAAATCTGGCTCACCACTTGGACTTGCATAGCCCATGAGTTAAGAATGATTTTTGCATTTTTTAAATGGTTGAAAAGAAGTGAGAGAATCATAACATATCATGACATGTGGAAATTATATGAAATTCAGATTTCCATTTCTATTAATAAAGTTGTACTTAAACAGCCACACTCATTCACTTTCATACTGTCCGTGGCTGATCAGGCTACAGAGCAGAGCTGAGTAGAAGTGACAGAGACCGTCTGGCCCACAAAGCCTAAAGTATGTACTCTCTGTTGCTTTAAAGAAAGTTTTCTAACTCTGCCCTTGAGTTCTGAATGTCCTCACAAACCTGATTTTGGAAGGACTTTGATGGGGAGAATTTGTTTCCCACTCAACATCAGTATTTCTTACCTCCTTTCCCTGAGACAAAGTCACAGTGGCCAATGCCACTAATAGAGTTCATGTAGCTCTGGATTTAAGGAGAAGCCATGGAAAAAGAGCACTTACATAGGATCCATAATCCACAGCCAGAGTCTGCAGGGCCCAGGGGAGACCAAGGCCGATGAGGATGTCAAACACGTTGCTCCCAATGGAGTTGGACACAGCCATGTCCCCCATGCCTATAAGGACAAGAGGTCACTCAAGTGAGGGAAGTAAGCTGAGGGGAGTGCAGGGGCCCCACAAGGGACTCTCCCAAGCCTTCAGTCTGACAGACAGAGACTAGCTGGCAGGTCTGAAAGCTCACATATTTGTTTCTTTCCCAGGCCATCACTATAAAATGATGCTGACTGTAAAATACATAGTGATTAGAAAAGAATATGCGTTTTCATAGAATAGAATAAAATATATATTCTTCAAACTGTTGACCTTTACTTCAAATATGATCACTGGTTAAATATGATTAAAAAAACAAATATGATTCCAAAAAAGTTCTGATACATCCTTAGATGTAGAAAGAAAGAAAGAAAGAAAGAAAGAAAGAAAGAAAGAAAGAAAGAAAGAAAGAAAGAAAGAAACTCAATAGCTATATAAAGCGGCTCATGATCTCACCAACCCACACATTTCAGTACCATCCCCCACCTGCTCTACACTGTATTCAATTCTTCTAAGCCACTGAGCAATATTAAAAAAAGTAATGTAACCACTAGATTGTTGTGAGGATTTGTAGAGGACACTGCATTCAGTGACATAGCTACATATTTTGTTGAAAACAAAGGTTCTCTAGCACAGATTAGACATATCAGTTAGAGAGGTGCTGGGGAGGGCATGGCCATCTTGGGGGCATCCAGCCGGGAAGGTAAACCGTGAACTTGGTTTTGAAGGAGGGGAGGCACTGTCACACACTGAAGAATGACCTCTGGCAACTGCCACTTTGATGGTTACTGGAGCTGGGGAAACCTTAGGCTACCTCTGCCCTCTCTAGGCCTCAGTTTCTTTATCCAGAAAATGGGTATATAATTGTCCCTAACTCATAGAAATATTTAAATTATGTAAGATAATATGCCTAAATTGCTTTGCTTGGTGTGCAGAACTCAGCAAAGATTAGCTATCATTATATTTATTACTATTTTTAAAAATAGAAAAATGGGAATATAGCCTTCCAAAGGGGGGCAGTCATGCACTATCTATAAATAGTCTCTACCTTTCTCAAGGTGGGCCTTCTGGCTTGTTTCTTGTTTCTTCTGATCAACATGATACTGAAGCCACCCATCACTCCTTCCCAGCTGGGATTTGAAGCCCTGGTAATTGCCATGTGGATACCCACCCTTCCACACCCCTTGTTGAGAGGCTTTCCTTCCTTCCTTCCCTCACCCTATCGAATTGGAGGCCCCACCTTGTCTGGCCACAATGAGGCTGGCCATGCAGTCAGGCACGCTGGTTCCGGCTGCCAGGAAGGTGATCCCCATGATGACATCAGGAATCCCCAGTGTGTAACCAATGATCGTGACCTAGAAGAAGCAGGAATAGGTGGTAAGCTGAGGGCCAACTCCAGCCCTACCTGCCTGTGAATCCTCTGGTCAGCAGAAAAGGCTGCAATCTGGTTGGTCTCTCCAGGGGGCCCTCTGTATGAAGACAGGAGAATGAGCTCTCATGGACCAGACTGGGGCTGCAGGTCAGGGGACCAGGGTGCAGTTATGGAACCTATGTTTTCCAATCAAAGATTGGCCTTTTTCATTTGTTCCTTTCAGGTGGGGCAGGAGGACTGAGACAGAAAAAACAGTTTCTGGGAAAAAGCAATAGTGGGATAGAATATTTAAACTCAGGATGGTCCTGGGAAACTGAGAATACATGCCTGACATACTGGGCTGAGAATTTGAGCATCCAAGTCCCGAGGTGCATAATGGGAATTCACACCATCCAGTCTTGTAGGAAAAGCCATAAGTAGCTGATTCCTTTCCCTTTCCCTTGAAGCTTGCTTAACATCACTTTTGTCTACATTATCTTCAACACCATATCACTCATGCTTACTAAGTGCTCAGCCATTGTGCTAAGTGATGTTCATGGGTTTTAACTGATTTAATTCTCACAACAAGCCTATGGAGTGGGTGCTATCATTATCTCCATTCTTCAGATAAGGAAACTGAGGCATTGCCTGACACTGATGTGCTAGAAAGTGGCAGAGGGGGCATTCCCACCAGGGCCTGGAGGCTCATTTGCACAGGCAGCGGTTCTATCTAGGTAGGAGGGGTTTAGCCTGAGTCAGTGCTTCCATTGTGCAAATGAGCCCATTCTTGCCCCCTAATTCCAGGTGGTAAGACTGAGGGGAAAGCAGTTGGTGGGACATCGTGACAGGGGTGGTGGGCAGTGGCAAAAGAGAGGGGAGTGGGAAAGAGACCAGTTCCCTATATGTTGCCCTAAGGAGAGGATAACTTGCAAGAGCTGAGACAAAGTGATCATTTCAGGATGTCACCCAACCTCACTTTCTATGAAGTTACAAGAAAGGCAAACCACATGCTGTAAGTAGCACATTCTCACAGTTCCTCCTCACAGGCCAGCGATTGAAGGGGACACCTATGTGTGACACCCTGACTTCCTCCCAAAATCACAGTTTCTCCTTCACAGTCCAAAGGTTTGGGGAAAGTTGGATCAGCTGAGATGCTGGCTTGCTCCCTTTCAAACCGGAGGATGCACTCCATTTCTGTTCAGTGCTGAAATGAATGTGAGGTGGCCCTGGGCTCTCTGCCTTCCTCTCTCCAGGGAGGAACACAGCACTTCAGTTTGTTTTCTGAGGAGGCTTTTGAGAAATGGAGCTACAAGCATCCTGGCCAAGCCTCGTTTTCCTTTCTAACACATCTCAGTTGAGTCCCTGTGGGAATCAAGTTCAGCTCCCTGGGGCCTGGCTTGGAACAGAGCTGCTGCCCCACTGCCTGCTGGTGTTATCATGATTGTGGTCGAGCCTGGGGTTTTGGGGAACTGATTCCGCTGGTAGCTGGGCCAGGTCTCCTGCTCCCCTTGTTTCCTCACTACTCTTGACCATTTCTCAGGACTTCTTAGAACTAAACCTCCACCAGAGCAGAAGTAGGCAAACAAAAGGAGGGTGAACCTAAGATTGATCAGTGAGTTTGCATGTTAGTGGACCTGGAAGAAAACCATTGAGCACATGCAGGTCAGGGACACCAGCACTAGTCCTCAAACCTGGCAAAGGGCCGGCACTGTCAAATAAAAATGTTAATGAATACAGGATCAGGGAGAAATCCATGGCTGTAAGGTTTGAAGCTAAAAAAAAGTTACCTGTTTCTGTGATGTTGAAGGCAAAGGATAATTATGATTTAATTGTGTAAATTTTACAAATTGGTTATTACCTCCAAAATAATCTTTTCAGAACTTTTTTGGGGGGCCTAAAGCAATAAACATTTTTATTCACTCATGACTCTGTAGACCAGCATTTTGGGTTAGGCTGAGTTGTACTGTTCAGCTGGTCTTGCCTTGGTCCACTAGTGGGTCAGCTGGGATGAGGGGTCTCAGATGGCTTAACTCACATGCACAGCATTTGGTGCTGGCTGTTGGCTGGGCTTCTCTCTTCATGTTCTCTCATCCTCAGGGGGGCTAACCTGGCCTCTTCACAAGGTGAAGGTATTCCAAGAAGGCAAGAGCAATTTAGAAACATCTTCTTTTTACTCTCTTGAGTTTAGTTCTCCAGAATTTATATATTGCATTTTTGTCTAACACTCAAGCAAGATTAATTTAGATTTGCATAATTTTGTCGTGGCTTTTAATTTCTGCCCAACTCCAGTTCTAATGAATTAGGTTTGCTTTCCAGTTAAAAAGTACAGGCCTACATACATGGGCAATACACATATGTATGCTTGTACTTCCTAAAAGCACATTTCTTCTGGCTGACATTTTTTTTAATAAGCAAATGCTCACTTTAATCATAATTCTAAATTACTTATTTTCATATTAACATAGATGTTCCCACAATTCAAGAACTGAGCTACATATTATATACTTTTTAATTGTTAATGTGACTTGAATTTTTATTAAAAAGTGATCAGGAGTTGGTTGAAATTCTCACAATAAATATAAAATATCTGTTCCTATTTCTATTCACAACAAATTCAGATATAAGTTTCCTGAAATGCTAAGTTATCTAATATCACAATAGGGATGACTAGGTAGGTACTTGACAGCCACCCTCTAATGCAATGACTTAACAAAAAGTGATTACTTGAACAGCCCCCACCCCCATGTTTACAACAAAATGCTCATTTTTTTTGTTAAGCATTCATTTCATCATGAAATGTAGAGAGACAGATGGATACAATGGTGTAAAGGAAAAGAGCACATCAAAACTTTATTAAGGTTGTGCCAATGAGGGCTTCATAAAATGTCATGAATTCTATTTGCTACACAATAACCATCTATATCTAAGTAGGAGACATAGGACATATTGTAGCAACTGTTTTAATGTGTAAAATCATTCTAAATTCTTACTTTGAAAATATTTGGTTAAAATAATAAACATCTTGGCAATAAAACTGACAATATAGTTTAAGTGACATATTTCAGAAATGTCTCCTAAGAAAGACAGGGATGTTTTCTTTTGCCAGATAAACTCTGAACAAAGTTAGGGTGCCATATGGCTGCATTTTCTAAAAGAGTCTCTAAAGGCAGAGACTCTTCTGGCCCCACAATCAAGGGCAATCCTTAAGTCATTATTTTAGCTTCAGAAGGGACTCTTCTGGCCCAATGAGCTCATTTTCTGGTTGAAGAAACTGAGACTTAGGGAAAGTTACTCTGATAGATGAGATTATCACTCACCAATTCCTCACACTTTTCTTCCATGCCCTTTGCCTGGTGACTCTACTGTCCTTTCCACTGGAACAGGTAGAGTATATTTCTCCCACTCCACTGATGTCAGGTATGGCCAATGGAATGTGGGTGGAAGTCACAGCCAAGGTCCTAGAAGGCACCTTGTGTTTCCACTTGCCTTGGTGCATTCAAATGATCCATCATGAGAAGAGCATTGCCCAGGCAATGATCCAGGAAATGGACAAACACATGGAGTAGACATGAACCCTACCTGCTGCCTGAATCAAATGTAATCATGCTGTGGCTTGAAGCAGAGCTGCTCAGTCAGTGCCTGCTGAGATTAGTACAATCATAGTCAACCTGCAGACATGTGAGCATGCTTGTGTTTCTAAACCACCGAATTTAGGGGTGTTTTGTTATGCAGCTTATTACTGCAATAGCTGACTGATAACAGTTACTGGGCTGAAACCCCAAGGCATATTTCTCTCTGGTTGAGTGTATTTTTCTCTCTACTGAGATCTAGTGCTGCCATAGTATCCTCGATGCACTTACCATCCACACCATCATGTAGGAGAAGGCTGCAATCCACAGTGTGGAGGAAGCAAATGTCACCATGAACCACTTCTCCCAGCGGGGCTTGTTGCAGTTGGGTACAGTGAAGTATAAGACAAAACTCAGTGGCCAGGTGAATGCCCATTTCACTGTTTCCAGTTTGCCAGCTGGGAAAATAAAATGGCCAAAAAGAAATTAAAAAATCAGTTAGCTTCATTTCTCTGCTTCACCAGCCTGCTATACTGCTTTCCGCAGACATCTATATCCTAATCGACGACCTGTGAAATAAACCTTACTATGTTGCTCTTTCCCTAAAAGATTCAAATGGTTTTCCACCACCAACAAAACCTGGCATAAAAAATCAAGCAGAATAAAAAACTTATCTGCTGCCCACCTGCTAGTTAGGCCACCAAATGAAAGGATGATTCACCTCTGAATAACACAAGGCTGGAGGACGGCTTGGAAAATGGGGTCAGGCGGGAAAGATGAGGAATATTTCAGGACACAAAGGAGTGGGGGAAGTGTGTGGGGTAGAGATGGTTGCTAGGAAGACCACCAGTCAGCCTCTGTTGTCTGTTCTCCCCACGGAAGGATAGGTCACTATAGCTTTCCAGATTACAAGGCGTCATTGGTCACAGTGCCATCTAGTGGAATTTCTCAGCATCTTCTGTCAATGCACTGAAATCTTGAAAGATGATTTGAGAGCTCCCAGGGTTGTCAAAACACAGCTTTGAGTGTTTGTATCCCAAACTGATATAAATTTACAAATTAATAATTGCATTCTATTTCTCTAACTACCTGCTGCCATGGATAAGATGATGGATTTATCAGTGATGACCTGATCCTACCATCTTTGTACTGCCTGAATGCTATGATTCAGAGACACCCATACATGTTTATTTCGGTGAGTATATGATCATGAGTTCCTTGTAGCCTTAGATTTGAAAGAAGTATTAGTGCTCCTTTGGCCTTTACTACAATGATGCTTAAGTGATAACTCACCTCTGGAAAGAACTATGCATAAACACATGATCTCCCTTCTTCAATCATGATCTCCTCTTCCAGAAAGCTCCCTGCTCCTCTTTCTAGCCATCCTCTCACCTGCTACCACCACAGATTAATTTTTCCTGTTCCTCAACTTCAAATAAATAAAATTCTATAGTGTGTTTTTGTGTGTACCTTCTTTCATTCAACATATGTTTTTGTGTGTGTGATTCATTCATTTGTCCGTAATTCATTCCTTCTAATTGCTGTGGAAGTTCCATTCTGGGAGTGCAGCACAGTTTGCTTCTCCATTCTCCTGTGGATAGGAATTTGGGCTGTCCCAGTTTTCAGGTGTTATAACTAAAGTGGCTATGAGCATTCTTGAACAAGTCTTTTGGGGACATGTTTTTGTTTCTCTTGGGCAAAGACCCAGGAATAGAATTGCTGAGTCATGGGGTGGGTGTTTACTTAACTTTATAAGAAATTGCCAAACAGTTTTCTAAAATGATTGTACCATTTTATATTCCCCCCAGAGATAAGAAAGTATTTTTAAATTACATTTTGCATAGTGAATCATGAAATGTTTAACAAAAAATTTGTTTTTTTGTTTAACAAAATTTATTTCATAACTTTATACCAATGTCCAGCACTTATTTCACTAAATTTCTTGCCAGTCTCTAAATAGTTTCTTAAAAGTACAGGGTAAAGTTACACAACATCACTTTTGGCTCTCTGGTCTCCCTCAGATGGCAAAGCAGGGTGGTCACTAAGCGGAGAGAGGGGCCTATTCACCAGACAGCGCTGGGTCCAGTGCCTGCTTTGTCAGAGTCAAGTGCCTCAGTTACTTAAATCCCCTAAGCCTCAGTTTGCTCATCGGTAAAATGTGGACACAGCAACAGTGAGCTCACAGAGTAGCTGGAAGAATTATCTATGATATTAGGGTGGGGCTGGGACAACATAAACTTGCAAGTTGGTGGAGAAAAATCCTCAGAATCATTGTTGACTCTCCCCCTTCTCTTATCCCTGACTTCTCTCATCCCCCTCACACCAACCCTGGCAACCTGTCCAGGCACTCTCAATTCGTCTGCAGCTCACTATTGCCATGGCCTCTCCCTGGGCCAGGTCCTCTATCCATGACCTGGCTGAGGACCTGGCTGCCTAAGAGGACTCACTGCTCCTATACTTGCCCACCTCCATCTGCTTGCCACCAGTAGCCACAGGAGAATCTCAAAAAGCAAACTGCTCTTGAATCTTCTACTGGCTTCCACTGTCCTAAGAGAAAAGCCATATCTTCCCATCATGGTGGACAAGGCCCTAAATGAGTTGGCTCCCACCACTCTCCCTACTTATACATTCCTCTGCCTCAGTTTTGTTTCTGTTCTCAGACACTCCAAGCCTCTTTCTACCTCAGGGCCTTTGCACTTGCAGTTGCCTCTGCTACGATCTTCATGTGGGTGAATATGCCCTGTTAGTCAGGTCACCTCAGAGCTCCCATGTTGCCTGACCCCCAAGATCACCTGATCTAAATAAGACCCCCACCTACCCTACTTCTTTCTTTCCCATCACCTGCATTTATTTGCTTCATAGCAAATGTTTTCTGTCTGAAATGATCAGGTTTATTTATTTTCTCATTTATTTTCAGTTGCCCCTAACTAGAATATAAACTGTATAAGAATGAGTGTTTGCTCTAGACTGTTTACCACTCTACTTTGAATGCCATGAACAATGCAGGGGATGTATCACATACTCAATACATATTAATAATAACAGTAATAACATTGCTATGAACTATCTAATCAGACAGACCAAAGAAAATTACTCATATTTTTCAGTCTAAAGGTATCCCACTTATAGGTATGGAATAAAGCCAAGAGGACAAATTGTTAAGGAAGGGGAAGTGTTTTTCTATTAGTAGCTATGCATCTTGTCAGATTTCAGATTTGGAGATGGTAAAGTGAATGATGAGAACATTGAGGCTGTATTTGGCTGGATTACAAAGCAAGAAGACTGCCTGCCTGAGAGTTGGTTTGTGAGGGATTTTCAAACGCTGCAGAATCCAGAATATGGCCAGATCTTTGGATCCCAAGCACATCCTGGAAGTCTGCACGTTCCTAAATCCTGTATTATAGTGATAATCACTTATCAATTTGGGGGTCTTGGCATCCCCTCACTGGCTGACCAGTTTTCCAGATGCCCTCATAAGTAGGGAGAGAGAGAGAAAGAGGGAGGAAGAGAGGGAGAGAGGGAGTGAGAGACAGAGATGTGGTTTAGTTTAAGATGCACACCCAATCAAAGCTGCAAAGAAACACATGAATGAGAAGAGAAGTGACTTCAATTTGGATATTTGTCATTCTTCAGAAAATATAAAAGATAAGAAAAAATGAAGGCAGAATTTATGACGGGAAGAACTTAGAAAATGATATTAATTAGGTAAAGTTTAAAGCAGTATAAGTTAGCAGCAATTAGTTTTGAGTTGTCTCTCAGCTGAAAAAATTGTGACTTCACACTGGAAGGACACTATCTTAAAAACAGTTGTCACCATCATCTGAACTGCTATAGATTCTTTTTCTGAGTTATAATTCCATTGTAACAATGACAAACTTAAAGCAGAAATTCAATGAGTATCATCTGGACTATACTTATAAATGCAATGTAACAAATTTATTTACTCCTTGAATAAACCAAGAGATGCAGAAATGTGTTTCCAATGATTTGGAGGACCAGGAGAGGTCAGGTAAGGATCATTCACACTTTAGCTAGTCTAAATTTCCATTTTTGAATAAAGGGGTAAAAATTGTTTTCTTTCCTCTTTGAGTCAACAGTATTTCTGGACATGTTTCCATCTTTTTTCCCATTGCCATGTGGTCTAAGCAGAGCCCTCCTGGGTATAGGTTTATTCTTTAATTTAACAAACAGTCACTGAATGTCCCACTATGCCCCTCTGTGCCAGGCACAGCCCCAGGTGCTGTGGATACAGCAGCATTTTAAGAAAAACAAAACTCCCGGCACGTAAACCTGACATACCAGTGATTTCATAATTTCTCAAATGCCAGCCAGCAAATTGAAGATGAAGCAGGGGACATGAAACAGGGAATCTGAGCATCCCATTCAATATGGCTGGCTTTAAAAAGCAAAGGACTTGTTCCCAAGTTCTATTCCTTATTAAGCTTTTTAGGAAGCTTAATTCTGTAGGATAGAGAAAAAGTCATTGCTCAGTATTTTATACTGAGAGCTAAATATATAAATTTGTTCTAATTATATTGTCAATTAAAGTGTATATTGTTTTAAAATAAAAAATACAGAGAAAATAAAAATAATTCCACCTGCAAAAAACAGACTTATATTTTTATGTGTTTCTTTTCTTTTTTTAAATGGAAGTGTTTTTGTCTACATATACATGTAAATTTTTCTGTTTCTGTTAGTCAACAGTAAGGCTTTCTTCACACAAGAGATAAAAAATATAGACCAACAATGAGGAGATTTTGCAGGCCCACAGGATGGTCCCCCCACTTCCCAGCAGGAGGTCGAGGCTGCTGCAGGAGCTATGGAAGAGAGCCAGGTCAATGATTGTGTCTTGGTGACTCCCTCCCCTCCCAGAGCCAGGAAGTTAAAGACCCATACCAGGAGAGACCTGGACGCTTAAAGTTGCTGGGGGGATAAAGGTGCAGTAAGAGCGTACCCCATCTGGGACTGTGGTTACTGGCTGGGACAGTACCAGAGAAACTGGAGAGCCAGGCAGCATCTGGAGATGAGAGAAGAGATGGGCTGTGACTGGCAGTGACCCAGATAGTTTCTGGACTGGTCAGAGAGGCCAGCTACAAACAAGGGGAACTCACTCAAAAAAGCCTCTCAGCTGCTGTGCAAGGACCTCTCATATGCAGCAGCCAGGCCAGCAAAGAGGGAGGCGGGTAGTGCGATTAGCTCCTATTCAGGGCCCCTCAGGGATTGATCAAAGTGGGGGCAGCAGGGGCTCGGAGAGGAATGAGGAGCAGTGCCCAGAGAGACTTAATTCAACAGGGGAACTAAACTGCCCTGAAGGGACTTCACAGGCACACAGGCCCAGGCCAGCAAAGAGGGAGCAGGAGGGGCATAATTTGCTCCACCCAATGCAGAGCATGGACTAATCAAAGGGTTGAACAATGAGGTGGATTATAGACAATGGCCTGGCACATAAGCACAGAGTGGAGAGTGGGAGTTGCACAGTGCTCTGTGGGCTTGGGCTGGAAACTAGGCACCTGTGAATACTGTAGCCCAGACAGAGCCCCCATCCTCCCAGAACCACAGGAAAGGAAAAAAACGGAGCCCAGTTCCCCTCTGCCTGTAGCATTCAGGAAGACCAGCAAAACCCGCTTGGCAGGTTTAAAGTCAGCAGGAGGCTTTTTTAAAAAAAATCAAGTGTAAGAGAATAATACCTGGAGCTATGAGAAGACCAAAGACAGATCTAGAAAGCAGTCAGAAGGCGAACACCAACAGCTGAGATATATTTCACTTTACTATCCTTCAGAACTTGCATTTTATTATTTTATTTTTTTAATTTCTCTTATTTCTGTTTAGTTTTTTGTTTTATTTGTTTGATTCTATTGTTTGATTGGTTTTCTTTATTCTCCCTTTAATATTGCATTTTAATTTTTATTCTTTCACTTCACATGTACTCTAATAACACATTACTCTTGGTCTTTTACTTTTTATTCAGATTATATATTCCTTATAATATTATTGTTACTCCAAATCCCACACAGCACTTTTCCCTGGTCTGAATCCATTTCACCATCTTCCTGAGCTTTATTACTGTTGTGGTGAACTTTATACTCTCACACACTATGCTAAGTTTCTATCCCTTACTTTCACTATTTATCACCATCTAACCTCATATAAGTGCTCTGCTTTCTGAAGTCAGCTCACATTCCTTTCCTCTTCTAATAACAGTCTTATCTCTTTTTCACCTTTTATAAAAAGTGGCTAGTTGGATATATCATGGTTATTGTTGTACTTCTCCAAAGGACCTCCTATCTGTTCTCTACTTGTTAGTACTTTAAATCCCATAGAATACTCTCCCGTTGCCTTACTCCATTTTGCTTTCCTCCTGCCCTTGATCATATGCAAGACAAGGTGGGAGTTGTGAATACCAGTAAACTCGCTGGAGGAGAGAACCCACCAACAGGTAAAGCCCAAGTACAACAAGAGAGCCCACACAAACAAGAAAGGGCAACCCTAGAATATCCAGACAAAGAGATCAAAGAGACCGCACAACTGAGTCCCACAGAACTCCTACCACAGAATTTCACCCTATAAAGATAGCTGGCAAAGCAGAGCATTGAGAATCACAGAATCAAATAAAAAGAGTCACTTAAAATGGGGGGACAAAGAAAGAACCTGCAATCAAAAGGAATGGAAGACTCCCCAGTAAAAGAGCTAAACGAAATGGGGGCAAGCAAACTATCAGATATAGAATTCAAAAGAATGGTAATAAGGATGCTCAAGGAACTCACAGACAACTACAAGGTACTGAGTGGGAACCACGACAGTACATGAAGGGAAATAGAAAGTATAAACAAGAACCAGGAAGAAATGAAGAATACAATTTCTTAAATTAAAAAAAAATGCACTAGAAAGAATTACAAGCAGGTTGGATGAAGCAGAGGACCGAATTAGTGAGCTGGAAGACAAGGTAGAAAGAAACACTCAGGTAGAGCAGCTGCACAAAAAAAAAAAAAAAGAGTAAAAAAATATGAAGATGCTTAAGGGAACTGCAAGACAACATGAAATGCAACAACATTTGAATCACAAAAACACCAGAAGGAAAAGAAAGGGAGCAAGGGATAGAAACCCTTTTTGAAAGAATAATTGACAGAAAACTTCCTTAACCTGGAGAGGGGAAAAGCCAGGCAAATTCAGGAAGCACAGAGGGTGCCAATCAAGATGAATCCAAAGAGGCCTACTCCAAGACACATCACAATTAAAATGGCAAAATTCAAAGACAAATAGAGAATCTTAAAGGCAACAAGGGAGAAACAGGAAGTAACATACAAAGGAGATCCGATAAGGCTAGCAGCTGATTTCTCAACAGAAATACTACAAGCCAGAAGGGAATGTCAAGAAATATTCCAAGTAGTAAAAAGCAAAGACCTGCAACCAAGACTACTCTACCCAGTAATGCTCTTAATTAAAATGGAAGGTGAAATAAGGAGTTTCCCAGACAAAAGTAGACTGAAAGAATACACCTCCCCTAAACCAGCATTTCAAGATATGCTAAATGGACTGCTTTAAGGGGAAGAAAAAGAGCAAGAGAGAGAGGAACACAGGTACAAAGGGAGAAAAATGAATAAGTACCTATCAATAATAACCTTAAATGTTAATGGATTAAATGCTCCAATCAAAATACTTAGGATAGCTGAATGGATAAGAAAACATGACATACATTTGCTGCCTACAAGAGACCCACCTCAGAAAAAAAGACCTACACAGACTACACAGAAAGTAAAGGATTGGCAAAAAATATTCCAAGCAAATGGGCAAGAAAAAAAAAAGCTGGTATAGCAATACTTATGTCAGAAAAAATAGACATCAAAACAAAAGCCATAAAAAAAGACACAGAAGGACACTTCATAATACTCAAGAGAAGAATTTGTCAAGAAGACATAAACATTATAAACATATATATACCCAATATAGGAGCACCCAAATATATAAGGAAAATCTTGGAGGACTTTAAGAAAGACAGAGACAGCAACACACTTATACTAGGGGATTTTAACACTGAACTGTCAAAAATAGATAGATCTTCCAAACAAAATATCAACAAGGATATTGTGGCACTGAACAATGCTCTAGATCAAATGGACTAAAGAGAGGATATATATATATATATATATATATCTTTTCATCCCAAATAAGCAAAATACACACTCTTTTCAAATGTACATGGAACATTTTCAGAGATGGAACACATGATAGGATACAAAACAGGCCTCAACAAATTCATGAAAAATGAAATGATATCAAGCATTTTCTTTGACTACAAGGTCTTGAAACTAGAAACCAACCTCAAGGAAAAAAACTCAAAAACACTCTAGTTCATGGAGATTGAATAGCATGCTATTAAACAATGAATGGGTTAATAATGAGATAAAAGAATGAATCAAAGAGTTTCTGAAAACAACTGAAAATGAACACACAATAGTCCAGAACTTATGGGACATAGCAAAGGCAGTCCTGAGAGGGAAGTTCATAGCAATGCAGGCAACATTTCAAATAAACAACCTAACCCTGCATGTACAAGAATGGAGAAACAACAACAAAAAAAGCCCAGAGTGGGTAGAAAGAAGGAAATAAACAAGATCAGAGCAGAATTAAATGAAATAGAGGCTAAAAGAACATTTCAAAGGATCAATAAATCCAGGAGCTGGTTCTTTGAAAAGACAAAGTTGACACGCCTTTAAGCAGACTCATCAAGAAAAAGAGAGAAAGAGCCCAAAGAAACACAATCAGAAATGAAAGAGGAGAGATTACAACTGATACCACAGAAATACAAAGGATTATAAGAAATTACTACAAGGAACTATATGCCAAGAAATTTGAAAACCTGGGTGAAATGGACAAATTTCTAAAAAAATATAATCTTCCAAAACTGAATGAAGAAGAAGCAGAAAGCCTGAGCAGCCCAATAACAGCTGATGGAATTGAAGCAGTAAACAAAAAGCTTCCAACACATAAAAGCCCTGGATCAGACGGTTTCACAGGAGAATTTTACAAAGCCTTTAAGGAAGAGCTAACCCCTATCCTTCACAGATTATTCCAAAAAATTCAAGAAGACAGAAGACTCCCAGACTCTTTTTATGAGGCCAGCATCATCCTAATCTCCAAAGCAGACAAAGACACAACAGAGAAAGAAAACTACAGGCCAATATTGCTGATGAAAATAGATGCTAAAATTCTTAACAAAGTACTGGCAAACCACATCAGAAAGCAATACATCAAAAGGATCATACACCATGATCAAGTGGGATTAATCCCTGGGATACAAGGAACAATATTCAAACATCAACATATGTAATACTTCACATAAACAAAAGGAAAGACAAAAATCATGCATTTGATAAGGTACAGCACCCATTTCTGACAAAAAAAAAAAAAAA